>BHDV01065689.1:0-24104 GCA_005406045.1 Adoxophyes honmai
TTTTGAAGTACCCATTGATTGATGGCCATCTGACGACATATATAATATATATCGCGAGGCGGTGCCACGGCGAAGGTACGGCAAGTATCGAGAGACGAGATAAAATTAAACGTAATAATCTAACGCCTCTGATGTGATACCTGATCATTTTATTAAGCTTATTTTGCTTAATGGCATTTTACCCATGGTTTACGATTCTTAATCTCTTCCGTGGATGTCTTAGGAAGCGGCTAAGGAAGGTTTAGGTCTGTTTTAGGCGACAGGCTAGCAGTCTGTCACTCTAATATTATAGTATAACTAGCTTTTGCCCGCGGCTCCGCTCGCGTTAAATTCGGGATTCACAGCACAGAAGAGATAGCACACATACCAATTTATAGCTTTCTACATTGAAAACATCCACCCCTCACTTTAGGGAAATGGGGGTTTTGAAGAGACAAAAAGTAGCCTATGTCACTCTCCATGTCCTAAAGTATCCCTACCCAAAAAAATCACGTCAATCCATCGCTCCGTTTAGCCATGAAAGACGGACAAACAAACAAACAAACAAACACACTTTCACATTTATATATTGGTACGGATATTGACAGATTGCTAGCCTGTCGCCTATTGCATATAACATTATTATGTTTTTAAACTTAAAATTATGCTTAAAGTGGCTATAAAACGTGAGATAGTCATTGATATGTCTGTCCAGCGTTTCATGTGAGAACTCCGTATGGGACATAACGCGAATACATGCGTGATAATTAGGTATGTATATGTCACCGGAAAATAACACATTCCGTAAGTTTATAAATTTCCTAGGAAGTTTATAAACTTTCGTAAGATTCCAAACGGGAGACAAAAAATGTTATCACGCCCACATTTTTGCAAAATTGAATATAATCAAACCTAACCTAACCTAATCTAACATAAATAAAGCTAATCTGATCTAAATTAACATAATCTAACCTAACCTAACGTAAATTGATTATTTTACGAAAATGCGGCCGTAAAATAATACAATTTGTCTCCCGTTTGGAATCTTACGGAAGTTTATAAATTTCCTGAAATTTTTTAGGAAATTTATGAACTTACGGAATGTGTTATTTTCCGGTGACATTATACACCCTACACGATGGGCAGACGGTTAAAAAGGGTGTCAGAAAATGCTGGATGCATGTCGATTTCAACAGCTACTGGAAGTCTGAAGGGGAAACCTATGTTCAGTAGTGGACGTCTTATGGCTGAAATTATGTATGTATGTGTTATCTACCATTTTTCTATCTCCAGTAATCCAATCCTATGGAACTCGAACTGGCCGTAAGTCTTTTAGACTTTAGACGTAGAGTATTTTGTGACTTTTTGACCAAGTTTTTGCGATCCGACAAATCAGGAGAGCCCTCAAACGGGCCAAGTGAAGGAGCTTCGAGTACTTACGCCCTGTCAGCGTTACTTGATAGCTTTTCATTAAAAACCGGCCAAGTGCGAGTCGGACTCGCCCATGAAGGGTTCCGAACTGTACAGCAAAAAAAACATTATTTTTACGGGAGCCCTTGATTACTGTTATTTTGTTTTAAGTATTTGTTGTTGTAGTGACAATAAAAACACACAATCAGTGAAAATTTCAACTGTCTAGCTACCACGTGGTTCTTGCGATACAGCTCACCGAATGGTATTGTATTGTATTGTAGGACTCTTTATTGCACATAAAACAATTACGAATGGTGACCAAAAAACGGCCAAATTTCAGGTTTTTTGTATGGGAGCCCCCCTTAATTATTATTATTACTCTGATTTTAGTATCTGTTTTTATATCGGCAACAGAATTACATCATCTCTGAAAATTTCAATTGCCTAGCTCTTACGGTTCTTGATATACAGCCTGGTGACAGACGGACAGACGGACAGACGGCTAGACGGACAAACGGACAGACGGACAGCGAAGTCTCAGTAATAGGGTCCCGTTTTCACCCTTTGGGTACGGAACCCTAAAAAACTCTCCACAAAAGTGATCAAAATCCTCGTGATTATGAAACCGCCTAAATTTTTAGAAACTTCTAATTAAATTTTGTCTTCCAAAGATGTTCGATGAAACTTTGAGATCAAATATACAGCGTGTTACAAAACACCGGGTAAAAATGAAAATATTGTAAACTCCAGTTAAGCCGGGTACTCACCAGCGAGCCGTAACCGTAACACGTGTGATACAGTAACGAGGTTCTAATGTGTACGCGTGTTATAGTTACGGCTCCCGCTGTCCCCGGAACGCTTTCACCGAGCGTACTCATTTAGCGAGCTGTAACTGCGAGCGCTCTTTGGTTCGCGGCAAAATCCGACAAATTGTCGGCTCGCTGCGAGCCGCTCGTCGCAGGCTCGCCAAGCACGTACACATTATGTTTTTGGGAACAGTAACGGTTACAGTTATGTGCAACGTTACGGGTTCAGAAATGAGTACGTTGTAAACGTCGGCTCGATGCGAGCCGCACGCGTACCGCTCGCAGGAGGTTTGCGAACCACGTACACATTATGTTTTTTGGTTACAGTACATGCAAAGGTTACAGTTACGGCTCGCTAGTGAGTACCCGGCTTTAGCTGTCACATTGCCAACTTAAGCTTTAGAACTAAAATGTCGGAGGCTATATACTTATTATTATTTACAAATTATACACCACATGTTTTTGTAGCGCCCCAGCGCCACATGCGTCGAACAGCCGAACTAAACGGTTCTACATCGCGCTAACGAAGTTTCGACGAACGGTTACATAAATACAACTTCCAACTTCCTCTCTGTGGACTTCGGTCCCCAGGCATAACATCTGCCTGAAGAGAGATCTCTCTATTAGAGTCTTCCCCACAGTGGTGACCTTCGACTTGGACACTTGACGCAACCTTCCTCGACATACCTACATCGACCTACCTACATCATTACAACGACGCAGTTACAGCAAGCCAGACTTACGGCACTTGTGCACCACTAGCATGTTGACAACCTCCATGCCTGGTGTCTACAGTGACCAACCCTCTACCTACACTGCTAGCTACGCATCCAACGCGGCACTCTCACGTAGCTCTAGGTACGCACTCCGCCAATCACATCGGATCCGAGCAAAACTAGCTCTCCGACAATCACGGCGGATCATCCACGCTCGCCAACGCGGCTCGAGCTCACAACTGGCCCTTGCTATCTCCCACTGCGATGCCTCACCGACCTCCGGTCTAAAAGGGGGGCTGATGTAGCGCCCCAACGCCACATGCGTCGAACAGCCGAACTAAACGGTTCTACATCGCGCTAACGAAGTTTCGACGAACGGTTGCATAAATACAACTTCCAACTTCCTCTCTATGGACTTCGGTCCCCGGGTATAACATCTGCCCGGAGAGAGATCTCTCTATTGGAATCTTTCCCACATTTTCTTCATGTGTCCTGTGTGGTGTCGGGATAGAATGACACTTTTCTATTTCTTTCGTGGATGTCGTAAGACGCGACTAAGCAAACAGATTTAGTTACGCTTTAGGCGATAGGCTAGCAACTTGTCACTATTCTACCTCTTCCATCTTTGCAAACCTGAAACTATGCTAGAAACGTGATATAGTCATAATCATGGTTTTGTCTATGTCACGATTCGTGTGCTCTGCCTACCCCATTTGGAAACACAGGCGCGATTGCATGTATGTAAGTACGTATGGTTTTAAAACTGTCTTGTGTACTAAATAGACATAATAATACTTAATTACTTATACCTCCATTTCTATAATTACACAGACGCGTTTGCAGCCCTCTACGAGCTCATTCTCTCAAGTACAATTAAATTGTTCCTTGTTACGTATTTAGGTATAAGTATGTCAATGTGTTGGTACCGTAAAATTGGGTGAGTTTGGATTGCGAGGGTATTTGTATTATGAATGGAGAGAGGGGTGAGGGAGATTTTATAGGCTACTGCTATTTAAATAGTAAGGTAAGCGTCTCTGTGCTCGACACTGACCCAATACTTGGCACTTGCAACCTTATGTCATAGTAAGACAGGTGACAGATGGGTGTCATCTACTCGGCGTTGAAGCGTCGAGTATTGGTACTTTTACCTTACAGTCTTATGTCAAATGGGGCTATATCAACTACCTATCTATAGTCCAAAAGTCTACATACATACATACCGTAAAAGTGTGCAACATTGCCTATATGATGCAACTTTGCCTGACTTGAAAAACTGCTATTATTTACCAAAAGGCTATATATTTTTATAATTATTGGGTAAACGGTATTTCTCCTTTTACCCAATCATAAAAATATATAGCCTTTTGGTAAATAATAGCAGTTTTTCAAGTCAGGCAAAGTTGCATCATATAGGCAATGTTGCACACTTTTACGGTACGTGTACAGTGTCGACTGTACAATTTTCAGCTTACATTGCGACCTACTTTAGGCCGCGTTAACATTATAATATCGATGGGTCCTACGTTGTACAAGGGCCAAAGTGTAAAATCCAAACTTTACAGGGCGAGCTGTTAAAGACAAAACCTGTTGTAACTCAGAAGTGGCAAATCCGAGACTTCTGAAACTTGGCACACTTACTAATAACACTCTGCCCTTCAAACACAATGAAAAAAAACTTATAAAATAATTATATACCAAAAGTTTTTGTACATACGCCCATGTACGTGAATATTAGGCAGATAAAATTTTGTAAAAAAACAGGTAAAAAGATCTATGTGTTACTTTGGCTCTTATACGCGGTCTTCTTTAAAATCGTTAGTAAAAAGTATAGAGTTATAATACTCGTGTATTTAAGCTTTTATATGTATAACTTAAGAGATGTGACTATTTTTCAAGGAAATGGAATTGTAATTCATGATTTTGTGCTAGTTTGGTCTTTATACGTTGTGAAGTTTGGTGTATCATAAGGGTTTAAGTGAACAAACAGTTCTATTTTATAGTTTTCTTTCATAAAAATCATCGTTAAAATAAATATATTTTATGGTTAAAGTAAACAGTAGGACTACTAGAACTACTAGAAATTTGTGTAGAGACTTTTACTTACCAAAACACAAATTGACTTTCGAGATCAATAGATTTTTTTTTCTGATTTCAAAATCTTGAAAATTAAAATGTAATTACTTGTAATTATAGGTATAATTATATGCTTAAAATAGAATAATCAATAAAATTTTACTAGTTCTGTTTTTATCATTATAGTCACTTTCAGGGGCAGTAGGAATAGTTTATTATATTGCAATACTCAATCTGTTCCCTTATGTTTACGTCTATCTTATTAAAATACTTAAGTTTGTTTGAATTTTCACATGGCTCACCAAAACTCTTTTCTTGCCCCTGTTTTTCATCACTGCTGCACTAAGGTTTACCGGAATTTTGATCCCTTTACTTTAAGAACCTATCCATTCTTGACTGTATTACTCGCGCAATCTCTCTTTGTCCCTTTTTTCAAATACTTTTTCTTTCTGGAATTTACCGGCGTGTAGGGTTCATCCTATGAATGTTTGCAAAGATTGAGGTAAAATTAAGATACGTAAGCCACGGAAGGTATAGGTTCTTTGCCAAAATAATACTGCCATCAGGTGAAAGAATAGGAGTATCTTTGATGTGTTGTTGTCAGTGTTAATAGAAATCGACACAGTAAAATTTTGACTCTATCCAACAATATCCCACTCTGTTGGCATCGGTGATAATATTAGTTACTGTATTGTTAATATTACAGACTACCATTTAAGTATTGTAAAACTTCAACAATATCGAAAGTGGAAATTTCAAATGTCCACCACCGTCGATATCATACTGTCTAATTTATGAGGTTACTATAAAGATGAATATTCAGAGAGAGCGTCTGACATTGTTAGTGTTGTTTGTCGGTGTGATTTGGTGACGGTTAATAATTTTAATAAAACCCGACTAGTTCGAGGGATCGGTACCTACTGTTAAAAATCATGAGCGGGTAATTCGAAGAACCCGAGCTGCAAAATTAATGTGATGCCCTACTTCAGTCTACTCATGATCACGGTCGCTGCAACGCGGCCGAAATAATTAAATTAAAATTATAATCTTAGGTGATTTAGTCCTGCATAGTAATAATTATGTGGTGACATTCGGTTTGTTTGATTAGGTTCTCTCGAGAAGAAAATTATTATTTTCATTTTCGAGGTGTGTGAGATTTTTATATCGCTTTGGCAAGTTTTATTTTGCAAGATTTCTAAGTTTACTCAGCGTATAAATCTTCCCTGAACGACAACAAACATTTCAAAACCAATATCAGCTAAATCGGCCCAGCCGTTCTCAAGTACTAACCTGAGAGTACGAGCGAGATTGAAGAACTGGATATTTTATTTAATATGCGTAATTCGGAATTTTCTAATATTTCACTAGCCTCAAAAAGTAGCAGAGAAGCAAAAACAACATAATTTGCATACTGAACATACTAAAAAATACCATAATATTAAAATAATAACTTCGGCCTAAGTGGTGTTTACCATAATATTACACGTATAGGGGTCTATCTACCAGATTGGCCTCTAATAGCAAACATCACAATATTTTACAGAATACATAAAAAATAGATGTTCTGACTACATTTGCCTTAAAACATAGGTTTAAAATATACTAAAATGAACCGCTGGGAATTTACCGCGTAAAAGTATCAAACGTACGTTAGGCCCTTATACGTTAAAATTACGCCCAGTTAGGCCCTTATGGTACGGCATAAACTTGTAGAATAATGAAAAAAATGGGTTTTTTTTAAATCTAGGATTAAACTACATACTTTATAGATGCCTAAAATGCAAAAAAAGCAAAATTGAAAAAAATCACTTTGGCCCTTATACATAGGGCCCATCGAATTTTTAAGTAAAATATAATGAGTGTTCAACTTACTCGCGCACGACACACATCAAACTAAGGAACGGCAAAATAAGTCTATACATATTGTACTATTTCGTATCATTAGTTCAATAAACCAGTTATTACTTCAACTTAACTTCTCCGTTCTTTCTACGCACTCCAAACATCATCAAGAAAGTGTAAGGGCTAACTGGCTCCTACAATACGACATACGACCACGCCTGTGTTCCCTAATGGGGTAGGTAGAGCACACAAAACGTGACAGACAAAACGATATTTCACGCGTCGCAGCCACTTCCACTATAATTTTAGGTTTAAAAATATCAAGAGAGAAAGAGATATAATAGTAACAAGTCGCTAGTCTGTCGCCTAAAGCATACCTACACCTATGTCCTTAGTCGCCTCTTACGACGTCTACGGAAGAAACGGAGAGGTGCTTCTCTATCCCGACACCACACAGGTCTTATAACAATTTGTCCAACTCACCTTTTACAATTGTGGGCTTAAGGGGAATATCGTACTATTGTGTTCATCATTAATGAAAATGAAATAGATTTTTTTTAAATAAAGTCTCGGTCACGTGCTTTTTTTTTAAAAAAACAAATTTTTCATCTACGGATTCGTGGTCCGTACCTTGATTATTTTAGGATTAATATTTTTTATTTTAGATTAAACTGTGCGCTCCGCGTAAAGACACAACAGTTTTACAATAATAATGCTCTTAAAATTAATTTCAACTAGAGTTTTTTTTCTTTTCCTTTTTTTGTTTTCTTTTCTCCTTTTCCTTTTCAATGTTTCTTTTTTTTTTCTTCTTTTTCTTTTCTTAATCAGTACCAATATACAGGGTTACAGGTTAAGTCGACCTAAATCCTTTAAGAGGTGATAGTTTCCATCATTTCTGACTGATTTGACTATGGAACCCCACACCCCAAACTTAACCGATTTCAAGTTATGGGACTTTGAAGATTTTTTTATAAAAAATCCAGATTTTTTTTTGTATTTTGTACCTCTAATGTTTTTGTTTTTGTATTTTTTGTGTAGCACATTAGTTGATCCATTATTTTAAACACAAAAACTGCAAGTAACTGTATCAACTGAGTCGTATTAGACGACTAATTGTTAAAAAAAGAAATAAAATTGAGTAAAGTTTTTTTTCTTTGTGAGATATTTTAAAAAAAATCCATGACAGTTGTGCTGCAGATGTGCTTCAAAATATCAACGGTTCTTCAGCTTTCTGATTAGGTATAACATGTTAGGGTATTATTAGATTTTTTTAACAAAAACACTGATGAATTGCTACCAGGTAGTAGGAAAAAATAACGATACTTAAGCGTCAAATTTAACTTTAATCGGAAAACAAAGTAAAAAAATCCAAGAAATAATTTTAAACAAAAAAAACCGACTTCAAATTAGCCATATTTTGAAAGTATTCTGTTTACTGAATGTAAAATCTTGACTTCATCAACAAATTACCGAAAACGCCGTACATCTCCATACAAAATTTGAAGAGTTCCCTCGATTTCTCCAAGATTCCATCTTCAGATCCTGGTGTCGTGCCAATGGGACCAATTTCGAGTCATACCCTTTCGATTAAAAAAAAAATTTTAAAATCGGTCCACGGGTTTTCGAGATATCGAGTAACATACACACAAAAAAAAAAAAAAAAGAATAAAAAAAAAAATAAAAAAAAAATTAGGTCGAATTGAGAACCTCCTCCTTTTTGAAGTCGGTTAAAAAGAAAGTTTGGGGTATGGGGTTCCATAGTCAAATCAGTCAGAAATGATGGAAACTATCACCTCTTAAAGGATTTAGGTCGACTTAACCTGTAACCCTGTATAAATGTGAAAGTGTGTTTGTTTGTTTGTTTGTTTGTTTGTTTGTCCGTCTTTCACGGCTAAACGGAGCGATGGATTGACGTGATTTTTTAGGTAGAGATAGTTTAGGGCACGGAGCTGACATAGGCTACTTTTTATCCCGGAAAAAATTGATGTTCCCGAGGGAAAACAAAAATATAGTTTGGTTGATAGATCGATATCGATCGATGATAGATCGATATCAATCGATAACCGATCGATAGATGATAGATCGATGGCGCCGTGTGTCGTTTGAAACGAGAAGTTTTCTTATAGTTGTGCTTTATACCGCAATATAACCGAGTTCCACGCGGGCGGAGCCGCGGGCGGAAAGCTAGTACCGCAATATAACCAAGTTCCACGCGGGCGAAGCAAACATGAATAAATAACAACCTTAGAATCTAAAGAAATGTCAACTCCGGGTTAGCCAGCTCCGGTCACGTGCTGAGGCACCATAGGTAGTACGCCCTTTTGCAGCTCATCATGATGGGCAAGGCAGCCGGCAAACGACGAGTTGGTCGCAGGAAGCAGTCGTGGCTCCGCAACATCCGAGAGTGGACTGGAATAGCGAGCGCATCCGAATTGTTCCACCTCGCTAAGGATAGACATGAATTCCAGAAGTTGGTAGCTAACCTTTCGACCTATCCGAAGAACAAAGTCCTATGTCCAAGACAGTCGATTTTCAGTAAAGCCAGTAGAAGATACAAACGTGTATTGTGCCGATTGTAAAAAACATAGGATTTTCAGCTTTGGATATTTTATTCTTTGAATTGATAACATTCTATACTGATGTAAGTATTCTTAATAAGGGTATTATTTCGGGAAATAGTGGGTCCGATTTTAACATGGGACGTTTTAAAATGGAGTCACTGATGTCTTTTGGTAACAAACTAACCTATGACAAATTAGTACGATACACTATGGAAGTATTTGTAATTTTCATAGTCTTATGTGAATGATATTGCGTGAAAATAATAACAGTTAATTAATATTTTAATGCCACGTTAATATT
Organism: Adoxophyes honmai; assembly: GCA_005406045.1. Classification (NCBI taxonomy): domain Eukaryota; kingdom Metazoa; phylum Arthropoda; class Insecta; order Lepidoptera; family Tortricidae; genus Adoxophyes; species Adoxophyes honmai. The sequence continues at coordinate 9,692 of BHDV01065689.1, forward strand.
TGTAGCAATTAATTCAATAACTGAATAAATTAAAACTATAACATTTCACAGAAATCATTTATTTAAAACGAAAAGAAAACTTTTTTTAAATTGATGGCATCTCGTATTACAGCACAATAATTAAATTATTAGGGATCGTTTCACGTAAAATTGGCACTAACCTACATAAGTACTCATTATTAGTATTAATAAGTATAAGTAATATTAAAACAGACACTATTGTCCTCTTTCATCAGTGTTTCAACCTAAAATTATGCTAAAAATGGCTACGAGACATGATAAAGTCACGGTTTCAACTACGTAGCGTTTCGTTTGCTTTGCCATTTAAGAACGTAGATGTGATATATGTTTGTATGTATATTAAAACAGTCTCTCGTTTGCAACTGAGTATATAAGTTACCAGCCAGCTTAGCACGGCTAGACGCGAGTAGAGACATGTGTGAGAAAGACTATGCCTTTCACTGTCTAATTAGAGACGTCAGAATATGGAAAAGGAAAGGGAAAATTAGGGCGTGAGATGAGTAGAACATGTTGCTGTGCTAAGCCGACAGCATATAACTCCGCAAGATGTTTTATAGACCTTGACATCAAACTTGGCAAGGTTTTGATGTAGGGAACTATCATTGAACAAGAAAATAGTTCTAAAACACCCTCAACGGCTTTACACTTTAAAACGGAGGTTAGGTATTCCGGTACCTACCAACGGAATCGTAAAATATTATTATAACATTAGAATCGTTGTGGGGCAAAGATTTAAAAAAAGTTACGTTAATCTGGCGAAGTAACTTGAGACTGACAGCCAATTTTGCTAAAGGCAATGTTAAAGGTCCAGAATAGCCCATTTGCTGTGAATTTCACGTGATACCCCCCATATCAAGATATCATATTCATTCAGATTTAAATCAAGTTTATAGATCCATTTATTAGCTCAGAAAGCAAAGTTCTTGACTGCGTTTTCGTGTGTAATATGATAAGAGCTATTACACGCACATTATTACATAAACTTTGTATCATGGATTTCGTCACTAATTAATTTAATTTTTATGGTTATATATCTATTGTTTTTCTATGGTTATATACGGTTGTGTATCAATATTTTGCTGATGAGACATTTTATTCGGACACTTGTTACGGCATTTTCATGTTGAACCTAATTTACTTTTCAATCGTAGCTTTGCCTCTTTTAGTTACGTATTTTCAAGATATATTATTTACGTTTTATATACGACCACTCTTTTTAGTTCTTTTTTCCCGTGTGGTGCCGGAAAAGAATAGCACTTCCCCTTTTCTTCCCGTGGGTGTCGTAAGAGTCGACTATGGGAAAGGGTTAGTGTGTTGTGGGCGATGGGCTAGCAACCTGTCACTACAATATCACAATTTACCATATCTGATTACCCTGAAATTGCTAAACGTGGCACTGGATTTTTGAATTCATGTGCTCTTCCTACCCCTCTTGGGAATACAGGCGTGAGAATATGTATGTACTCTTTTTATTTTTTTTAGCTTTTTTAGTTCTAGGATGATGATATTGCAAACAGTTGGTGAGCCAGAGCTAGGGCTATTATTGAAGGCGTAATAGGAGAAAAATTACCATCATGATGCAAGCCAAATTTGTTATTACAGGTTGAATATCGGATAATGATGGAGCTAGTGTCAGATTTGATAATTGTTGGTTCTAGGCAGTAGGACGACCGTCAGAAACCAGTTCTTCACCGTCTAACATAGGTCAGTACGCAAAATTAGGACTCGACTCCAAAAAAACAGCGCGAGTTTGCAGTAATGAACTTCCTGGATAGACATCGATCTGTTATTACAGCCGTTATCATCGTGTGAAACATTTTTCTCATATCCCTAATAATTTCAACTAATTTGTTCAGCGCCAGGAGGCAATAAAGAACATATTCCATCTTCTTCTACGTCCGCAACTGAAAAATATAAAAATAATACTGTAGACAGCATCACTTACAAAAATACGTATGCAGTTCGTAGCAATAGGTATTATATGCAATTAAATGCATTAAAACATACATTTTATTGATTAATTTAGGATATTTTGAGTTGAATAACGTCTCAACTGACATTTTGTCCCAATTAAAAGGTTCTAAGTCAACATAGGACTTAAAATTAAACTATTATTTCCACAGAATAACGTCCTACATCATTATGAAACGCTAAAATATTTTGTACGGGTCACTGAAAATCGTCCCATGTTACCATATTACTGCAAATTTTTAAATTGGAATATTTCATCTCAGTATCCATTATTATATTATTAAAACTTCCGTCAAATAACGTCTTATGTAGTAATAGGACACGATGTTGCTAATTTTTGCACCAGCACTACGAAAAAAACTAATTTTTAAATTATTTATAGAAATTTTGTTTCTTGTAAGTTATAGTAACATAAAAAAGGTACTTGCCAACATTTACACTTTTCTACGCAGTAATTAAAGGAATAATTGGAATTGGGGCTTTAGCTTAAGTTGAGCTTAAATCATTTTAAGTACGTAAAAATATTTCTAGATCTCGACATTTTAGATATATGATAATGAAAGTTTAAATAGCAATATAAAAGATCAAAATCGATAGGACGTAACCATATTTGAAGGCGTGAAGCGTAAACAGAGCCACTTTCCACGCGACAAGAGCCGAAGTGAAGATCGGACGCGAGCGCGCGCGCCGCCCGCGCGCTCCGTGGGGTTTCAATCGAACACCGGACGATGTTTCACGGAGCGATTAGTAGAACGGACGTTATTCGATCTTATATCTCCGGAACCAAAAGAGGTATAAAAAATTTAAAAACTTATGCGTGTAGAGCGTGGTCTGTATATTAAAATTATGTATTTATTTCATTTTCGTTCGAAAGTCACATCGAACTTTGTTCTTCGGACACGACGCTTTACTAGTTGCAAAGGCACTTGAAGAAGAAGAAGAATAAAGTGAATGTAGCATCAATTGTAATCAGCTTCAAATGCAAAAACGAGCGTGGAATATCACTTCTATCCCTACTCACCCCGTTTTACGGTAATACTACACTTGCACTCCTCCACTTCATACAAATCCAGTGACACCTCATTTGTCTTCAGAAGTCGGTTGAACAAAAGATATTGTGTTCTGTGGTGGGACGTAAGGCTGTGCACACACAGGCGGGTGGCTTGCGAAGCGTTTAGAGCCTATGCTAGGTATATTCACATACATATTCCATATTCTTACGCCTGTAATCCCAAGAGGGGTATATTCAATTCATTTTAAAATGAGAATTTCCACGGATATAATTTGAAATTATTTCTGAAATCGTAAAAGTTAATCTAGAATTATTAAAAGGCAAGTAATCTTACCTACTATTGTTTTTTGTAATGATCTCAATTCAAACGTCATCATAATTTATTATTAAATTTACTTAACAATGTGTAAGAATTTTTGCAATAAATTGATACATTAAAATTATTACAGTTATTGCTATAATTATTACAATAAAAGTTATTTCAAAATCCCTGCCAGACAGTGCGTGGCCTCAATTTTGTGGTCTATTTACAATCGCAGATACTAAAACGGCATTGCCAGTGTTGCCTTTTTTGCTATTCTAAAATAGTAGGTACCTCTTCCTATCTACTGACTAAGGACAACAATAATTTAATTTTAGTATCGATTTTTGTAGGCAAGTTATCCTACAAAACGTCGCTGTTCCTGCAGAAATCGCTATGTGTTTTTAACCAACTTTTCAGGAGACACAAAAAACTGATTTCCTCATTAACCATGTATGGAAAGTTAGTAATTTTTTTTGTGCTATTGCCTTATGATTTTGTACATGAAATGATAATAGTTTTAAAAAGATATAGTGAAAACTGAATTTTATACGCATAGAAAAACAGAAATTTGTTACATAGCGATAAATATTTAAGCCCTCTCCTACTAAAATATCGCTATGTGCCGAAAAACACATGTCGAACGCGAACGACACGATCGAATTAATTCGCTATGTGTGCTCCGAAAGACACATATCGGACCAAATTTTCGCGTGATATGAATATGAAACGGTCCTGCTATGTGATTAGTGACACTTAGTTATTTTTAAGGGAACATTTTGACCTACAAACTTCACATGGTTATTTTTTCACGCCGTTTTTAGAGCATACGTATATGGACCTAAGGTTCAAAATGGCATAAAAAACCAAAAATCGAAAAAATACACATAGCGATTTTTGTAGGAACAGCGACGAAAAGATATCTTATAAACATTGAAATTTGGTTGATTGATAATGACGTTATTTCGTGTAATAATATAAAACACGGGCAAACCCTTTAGGTATATCCAGGGAGCAAACATTATCGATGGATTTTTTTGTCAATTTAGTAGATAGTAATAAAAAAATTACCCTAAGCTACTACTTGACTCAAAAAGCTCTAGACGCAAGGCAAGCCACCCGCCTGTGACGACACAGCCTAACCGGGTACACTACTTGTATTTAGAATGGAATATTGTACGCTACGAAGTTAAGATAGGTACTACGTATTGGTTTTCTTGTAGGATTATGCTGCATTTCAATCAAATTTAATGAGGATCTAAACAAAGACGTTTCTGCGAATTCGATTTAACGATGGTTTCATTATTTTATAGGTTTAATAGAACTAACATGGGTAACTATATGGGTAAATAAATAACCGAAAGTTAACACGAATGGGGATGGTCTTAATGAAAATGAATTCGAATTAACTCGACAACGGACAATCTAGTGATGTACATAATTTTTAGTGTCCGACCGAAGGTACAATTTTGGCCGAAGCCGAAGCTGATTAATCGGTTTTCATCAAAACCTTCGGCTGAAGCCGAAGGTGAGTTGTCCCCATGTTGAGCCTAAGAAATACGAGAATTTGGCATTAGTAAAAAAACTGCAGTAAATTATGTGCATTTTTCGCCTCTAAATCAAGTGTGACTATGTTGTTTTGTTATGTGTTGTCACTGTTGTCAGTTTTTTATATAATTAACTGCAAGCAATGCGATCGGGCCGGCAAAACGCTGCCCTGCTAAGCGCTGCGCACTATCCGTCTCGCTCTGGCATCGTTCGTTCAATTTCAAATCACAATTTGCAAACCTTCGGCTTCGGCCAAAGCTTCGGCCAAACTTTGGCCGAAGCCGAAGGTTTGACCGAAGGTGGTTTTTTGGCCGAAGGTGGCCGAAGCCGAAGCCGAAGCTTCGGTCGGACACTAATAACTTTAAACCGTGTAGTAAAAAGAAACAACATGTTTTTATCGCGTCAAAGTTTAAACTTACGATACATTCAAGAGTCTTGACTCGATAAAGAGTTAATAATTCTTCAAAGTATTTCAGTAACCCCTATGTAGAAACATGTTACCTAAGCTAAATTCGATTGAAGGCGTTATCAGTATCTTTCACTATCTAAGTCTCATAGCATATCGTGTTCTAAACGTCTGAAATGAACCCAATAAAATAAATATAGCAGTCTTTCCTTCACGCGCACAACATAAAACTTCTTTTTATTCCACAACAATACCAGTTTTTTATAAGTCTTCTTACTCAGAACTCTACAGATTGATAAACATCTTCAACAGAAGTTCATAAAAGTCGTTTTCTATCCATAAGCTTTGTTTTCGAGCTCATTCAAACGAAACAAAGTGCATCGAAAACAACGAAGGAAACTCTCAGTAACCTCATGCGATGTGGCAAACTTTATTTTGCAGCTGCAAAACCGAGTAAGGGACATTTACTACTAGGGACTAAAACTCGGATATTGGCCAGTTCCGACGGTAAATAGATGTTGGTTCGCCATAAAGGAGATGACTCGAATATCTGCGGAGAAATATTTCATAAACTATATTTAAGATACGTAATCTTGTTAGGTGCTGTACGCTTGCAACAGCATAAGATTTAGTTTGGTTCAACATTTCAGGTTTAAATAAGTTGGAACTTTACTTACTACTTCACGAGTTTAGTAACTTTTCTTTCAATTTGTCTAAGCATGAAACTGTCTTAAGACACATTCATAGTAAAATAATGTAGTTTTTGCTAGTAAGCGGACCACAAAAATTGTAACCTTTTAATCAGTAATGGGGCGTTTGTAATAGTAAATAGGATTGTTCCGTGTACATTTAGAATGACACCTCTCCATTTCTTCCGGGGATTTCGCCAGAGGTAACCAAAAAAAAAAGGTTAAGGCTTATTTTAGGAGATAGGCTAGCAACCTGTCACTATAGTACCTCTTATCTAAAAACCTAAAAATTATGCTGAAAGTGGCTAATAAATGTTAACGAGTAGTGTTTTGTCTACATACTAATCCAATAGCTAACATCTAGTTGGTCATATCGGTCATTGATTAATGATTACACGTCTAAATTGCAAACAGTGGCAAGTGGCTCAACAATCCCTGTTTATGACTGTACGTTTATATTTTTAGAGTAAATTTAATTCATGTGTTTATATATAATCGTGCATTTTATTATAAAGTAATTTGCAGTGCTCTCGTAAAATAAAGAGTTCGTTACACGGGTATTAGTTTCCTTTGAAAAGCCATATTAAAGTCGAATTGAGGATAATTAAGTATTTTCGTGAGACGAGAAATAAAATTGTCTGCCAAAGCTTCAATGTGAAATGAAGGGCAAAGGAGACACTCGTTGACTAAATATTTGTGGCCATCGTTTATATTCAATACCTGCAGAATATTGTCATTTTTTCTACGAAAAGTGCGCCTAAAACTAAGGGAGCCATGATTAGGACTATTTTCACAATTGTAACTAACAATAAGTATTTTTAGAGTCAATATCAGATTTCGTCCCAAGTTTTCTAATTTCTATGGCGCAATTTTTTTTGGTCAATATTTGCAATAAATGAAATGACTTACTTTGTAAACGACTGAATTTCAGCACAATAACATAGTTATACAAGAAATTCAGTCGTTTACAAGGTATGTCATTTCATTTATTGCAAATATTGATAAAAAAAAATGAGCCATAGAAATTAGAAAACTTGGGACGAAATCTGATATTGACCATTTCACGCTTCGCAGCCATTTCTAGCATAGTTTTAGGTTTAGAAACAGATGGAAGAGGTAGTATAACAGTGACAGCTTGTCGCCTAAAACATACCTAAACCTATTTCCTTAGCAGCCACTTTTAACTTTTCACTTGCATTTATAATTAATTTAACACGTTCTTAGGTTTGCTTGTGGGGAAATAAGGGTGCAAGGGCCTGACGCGGTCTTTTAAACGACCGGACCCGCTGTTATATTATGGGGTATAACTTATTTTGGGCTTACCCGCCGGTTTTAATAATATTTCTTTTTGTGATCGTTTGTGATTTTATGTCATACAATTTCAATTTTGGTAACTGTTTAAGTGTTAACTTGTTGGTATGTGTTTAAGTGTTAACTCTCTTCTAGTTTTAAGTTTTCAGGGTCGCACTGAAAATCAGCATTGTGGCTTGCCGCAATATCACGCTGAGTGCGGCCCTTTGGCGCTATTTGGCATGGAAATATTTTACTTCCATTGCATGTCAGTATATTGTTAAGGTAGTATTTTAAGGTTTAGATAAGTAAAAAAATGTTTCTTTCCGTGTCAAATTTCCGTCAATAAATGTCTTTCTTTCTTTCTTTCTTTCTTACGACATCCATGGAAGAAACGGAGAAACTAGCCAGACACTGCTCTCCTAATTACCAATACTACATTGGAAATAAAAGCCTTCGACGGATGTTTTTCCTCGTCCGCCGCAACAATAATGTACGCTATTATTGACGTTCTAAAAATAGAACTGTTCCACTAAAACGTATATTTCGTAACAAATTCTTTATCGTTTTGTGTCGGAGTTCGAATAACACCTCCCCGTTTCTTTCGTAGATGTCGTAAGGCAGAGGAAAATAGGTTAAGAGGAAATATGCCGGTCGAAGGAATTGAAAAATAGGTATTTGCTAAATCTATTGCTGTCGCGCCGTGACCTGCCCAAACGACGTCGAGTGCGATAAGAACAACTACAGCTCGGACCGAAAATACCTATGAAAATTATTCAAAAACAACGTTTCGTAGTCCCCTGATTTCTTCTCCAAAACTTAACCGATTAAATATGTTTTTTCATTAAATGTTTAAGAAATGCCATAACTGTGTTTCTATGTTCTTATATTTTGATATAATTGTGTTAAAACTGGTTTCTAGAGGTTTGAACACAACGGAAAAAACTTGCAAATTTTTCATGTTTTTGAAGGTTAATATCTCCTTTAATAATTCAATAAAGAAAAAAAGGAAAACATAGGAACATGCTAATATATCATTAGATTGTTGATGTACAAAATCATTCTTCTACGGGTAATATCCAGCGAGGAATCAGGGGACTACGTTTCCATACAAAATGTGACCGGTCCATTTCCTCTTAAACCTAAAAATGATGATAAAAGTCATTGACAGTAAATGCGTCATGGATTTTATTGACATTTGAGACATTTCCAAACAATTTTATTGCGCATCGGCGTCTCAAGATCGCATCGCCAGCTGCAGAGCTGTTCTTCTTCTTCCTTGTCGGTGTCGCTCTTGACAGAGCGGTCGTGGTCATCATATTTTCAGGTGTTGGTGGCAAGCTCACAACGCGCCGCCATTCTGATGGCCGCCTTCCTCGTGCATTCGTGTAGTGACGATGAGCCATCAATTGCCGATTTAATTTGGTCGGTCCACCTCATAGGCGATCTTCCTCGTGGCCTGGTACCCTTGAGCTGTTCTACGTGTTCCAAATTTGAAATCATTTGTCTTTTTTTAACCATCAACATTTTTTTAAATATTCGAAATTTGAATGTAAATTGACATCGGTTTCCACCTAGCCACGATCAGTTGTTGTATTCTTAAAAAAAATTACAATATTTTATTCACTCATTATTTCTTTAAAAACGACTTCGAGCGATGAGTCCACGCTTCGGGTAACATCTCGAGTTCTGAAATTAATACCCGAAGTCAAAGTTCCTTTCCTTTTAACTTGTAAGTACTTGGGTAAAACTTTAGGGCGGCATTAAGTATTACTTCTTTTTAAATACGTACGTAAGTACGTGCAAGTATCAAAGACTTCCACCAGAGTTTTTATCAGCTTGTTGTATTTCCTGTAAGGTGTCGGGATGGAATACCTCTCCTTTTCTTCCGTGGATGTCGTAATAGGCAAGTAAGGAAATTTTTAGGTATGATTTGGACGACAGGCTAAGCAACCTGTCACTATTTTACACCTTTCATTCCTTTTCAAGCCTAAAATTATGCTAAAAGTGACTGTGAAGCGTGTAACAGTCATTATCATAGTTTTGTCTTTTGTCACGTTTCGTCGGCTTTGCCTACCCCATTGTTATATAAGTAATTTCCTCACTAATAATTATAAATGAGTCGGGTTATTAACACGATTTGAACACACGAACACGTGATTATTAACTAGTGTCCGACCGAAGCTTCGGCTTCGGCCACCTTCGGCCAAAAAATCCACCTTCGGCCAAACCTTCGGCTTCGGCCAAAATTTGGCCGAAACTTTGGCCGAAGCCGAAGGTTTGCAAATTGTGATTTGAAATTGAACGAACGATGCCAGAGCGAGACGGATAGTGCGCAGCGCTTAGCAGAACAGCGTTTCGCCGACCCGATCGCATTGCTTGCAGTTAATCTTATAAATAACTGACAAAACATAGCATAACAACATAGTCACACTTGATTTCGAAGCGAAAACTGCAGAAAATTTACTGCTCAACACAGCTACTGGTCAACACACCTTCGGCTTCGGCTTCGGCCTCGGCCGAAGGTTTTCATGAAAGCTGATTAATCGGCTTCGGCTTCGGCCGAAATTGTACCTTCGGTCGGACTCTATTAACACAAAACTGCAACGAAACGGCTTGTTTAATTTTCTGATAACCCAGTTTCCATTTAGCGAGTTGCAGAAACTTAAAATTGGTTACTTTTTTATTTATACCGCTTTCGCGGTGCGGTTTCAAACTGTTGAACTATTCAGTATTCCGAAAGGAGTTTTAAAACGCGTTTTAAATAAATTGCTAATGCAAAACAAATGAATGACTGTACCTAGTCTATTACAATCAAGTTCAATTTGGCTTTTGATAGAAATTAGAGTAAACAAAGTAAGTTGAGACAAAAACAACATACATACATAAAATCACACCTGTGTTCCCAAATGGGGTAGGCAGAGTACACGAAAAGTGACATAGACAAAACCTTGATTATGACTATACCACGCTTCGCAGACATAGCATAGTTTTAGGTGTGTAAAGATGGAAGAGGTAGAATAGTGATAGGTTGCTAGCCTGTCGCCTAAAGCATACCCAAACCTATATCCTTAGTCGCCTCTTACGACATCCACGGAAGAAATTAAGAGGTGTTATTCTATCCCGACACCACACGGCGTAGAAAAGTACGTAAAAATACACACAATAGATACAATAGGGATGATAACAGTGTTAAAAATATAATATTATTCTAATTAGTCCGTAAGTTAGATTATGGAAAACATTGAGACACATTATCAAATAATTAAACATCAACAAAGGTACAGATATACAAACTTCCTGAGTTGGGCTCGTGACGTCAAAGTACAATTTTTACTCAAACGTGACGTCACGCGAAACTTTTAGGCTCTATATTATCGTCATTTTGCGTTTTTCAAATAATAGAAAAAATATGGGTACAATATTTTTTCGTAGTCTGACAGACTAAATGGTTTTTTCTAGCCATCTAGCCTATTAATTATATACTTAGTGCTTGCTGCTGAATCGTTTAAAGTAAATAAATTCGTCAAGTTTCTCAGAATAAGAATATCGCAAAAGTTTCAGCGGTATGAAATATCGAAAGCGCCTGCTGTCGATGATCGGAACTTTCGCGATATCAAATGCAAAGGTCTGGCTCTTGGAAAAAATATTGCGAAACTATTGTAATACCGCCGTATTGAATATTTATAGAAAGAAACGTATTTGGTTACCTATTAAATTCCTGTGCAGTGTCTTTCGGGATAGAATAACACCTCTCCATTTTTTTCGTGGATGTCGTAAGAAACGACTAGATAAAATAGGTTTAGATTATGCTTTAGGCTAGCAGCCTGTCACTACTAAAACTCTTTTATCTGTTTTCAAATCTGAAATTATGCCAAAAGTGGCTGCGAAGCGTCAACTAGTCATAATCAAGGTTTTGTTTATGTCCCGTGTGGTGCCGGGTTAGAATAGCACCTCCCCCTTTCTTCCCGTGGGTGTCGTAAGAGTCGACTCTGGGAAAGGGTTAGTGTATTGCGGGCGATGGGCTAGCAACCTACCACCGCAATATCACATTTAACCATCTGGTTACCCTGAATTTGCTAAACGTGGCACTGGATTTTTGAATTCGTGTGCTCTGCCTACCCCTCATGGGAATACAGGCGTGAGAATATGTATGTATGTATGTAAGTTTCATAATATGAAATGATTATGCTCTGCCTGCCCCATTTTAGGAATTGGCGATATTTGGCACCATTCATTTCTATGTATTATTCTCTCGTTTCATTCACATTCATCCCTTTTATTAACGTTCGTCGGTTTCGTCGGATATTGAATACATACACTTACATACATTACGTCTGTATTTCCAAATGGGATAGGTAAAGCATACGAAACCCTACATAGACAAAACCGGGACTACTTCACGCTTCGTGGCCACCTCTAGCATATTTTTTAGTTTCAGTTGGCAGGTATAATAGTGACAGGTTGCTAGCCTGCCACCTAAAATATACCTCAACCTTAAAAATAAAATAAGTACATCTTTGCCGTGTGATGTCGGGTTTAGAATAACACTTCTCCATTTCTTCCGTGGATGTCATAAGAAGCAACCAATGATATTGAATACTTAATAATATTTTGATTCATTGTGCATTTTTTTTTACTATCATAAATCCATAGTATTTAATAAAAAATAAGTAAAAGAATAACATGTTAATTTTTGATAATACACTTACTTACAATAAAATCTAATCCTATTTCAAACACATGAATTATTCAACGAAAGTAGGTACCTAATTATAAAATACGCGTTAACAATAACTAAAAAACGATGGCAATAAACTTAATAAATAATCCAATAAACTTGTAATTCACAACAACATAAAAAGTAAATAAACCCTTATAATGGGTGATGATTAAAATTCATTGTTATTGTTTTATATTTCCCCAAACGTATTCAAAATAACTTCGAGGCCATTAAACAGGTGGACTAAACCGCAAATTTTGTTCACTTTGTGTAATTTTAACAATTCACACTTCATTTGGTTCCCTAATTGTGTGTGAAGTGCTCGAATAGCGAGAAAATTTAATGAGCTCTTAGCAAAATGGATTAATATAGCTACTGGATTTGCAAATCAAGACCATGAAATATAATAAGCATACATTAAAGATGTAATATAATTTAATTGCTATTTTATTTTACTTTATTGACGTAATGTTATTAGCAGTGATCGGCGATCGGATGCATTTTATGTCACTTGGACGTTTGACACTATGCATAGTAATGACTAATATGGATAAGTCAGTGTTAGTTAAAATAAAAACCACTTTTATTAAAAAATAACTTAGTTTAATTAGCTAAAGTAAATAATCATAATTTTTTTCTACGTCAACAAATGGGTGAATATCAACACAGAAAAAAAAATCAGTTTCGGTGACGCATTTTTTTGTATATTTTAACAGAAATCATACTTTTTAGTAATACCACTTTATTTGTAAACTATTTATTTACTAAAAGATTAGTATTATCACTTTATTTCTGATAAAATGTAGAAAAAAAATGCGTCACCAAAACTGATTTTTTTTCTGTGTTGATATTCACCCAGATGTGAGAGGTGCATATTCGTAAACTGATATTTCGTTGTTAACAAACTTTAAGCAGGTAATATTTTTTTGTCGAGAATTTAAATAGTCTTGTCCATGTTATAATTTCGTCAACGATTTGACATAAAATGCTTCCGATCGCCGATCTCTAGTTATTAGTTACTTACGACAATTTTATTGATGTAATGTTATTAGTTCCCTGTGTGGTGTCGGGTCTAAAATAACACCTCTACCTACATTTCTTCCATGTGGTGAGACGCGACTAAGGAAATAGGTTTAGGTATGCTTCAGGTAGGCTAGCAGCCTGTCACTATTATACCGGCCAACATAAAACCTAAAATATAATCTCGAAGTTGCCATGAAGCATGAAATGTACCGTGGTAGTCCAGCGGTTCAACCTGTGGCCTCTCAAGCAGAGGGTCGTGGGTTCAAACCCCGGGCTCGCACCTCTGAATTTTTCGGAAATTATGTGCGATATCGAATTTGATATTTTTCACGAGCTATTCTGTGAAGGAAAATATCGTGAGGAAACCTACATACAGCGACGAAGTAATTCAACGTTGTGTGTGAAGTTCCCAATCCGCACTGGGCCCGCGTGAGAACTATAGCCCAAGCCCTCTCATACTGAGAGGAGGCCTGTGCCCTGCAGTGGGACGTATACATTAGGCTGATGATGATGAAATGCGGTTTGGTTTATTTAGCGAGTCGTGTGCTCTGCCTACCCCATTTGGGAATACAGGGATGATGTATGATGTATTGTCTATATTCTACTGCGCGTCACTTGCTTAAATCTGTTTTTTAAGAGGATAGGAGTCGCACCACTTCTCCATACAAACGTAGTCCCCTGTTTTCTCCGTGAATTCGTGAAAAACACATTAGAGCAAAAATTTTTTTACATTATATTTTGTATCTGTTGTGGCTATGCCCCTACGATTTGCTTTCATCGATATTCTTAAATTTTTTTATTTTTTTTATTTAGAATATTGATAAAAGCAAATCGTAGCATAGCTACAACAGATACAAATATAATGTAAAAAATTTTTTTGCTCTAATGTCATTATTCACGGAGAAAACAGGGGACTACGTTTGTATGGAGAAGTGGCGCGACTCCTATCACTATTTTGTAAGAGATTGTCTGAGAGAGATGGCCTCGAATTTTTTACTACCTACAGAAAGTACTCTAGAATTTTCTGTACTTGTATTTCAGCCCTCACCCAACGATACGCCATTAGGATAAATAAAATAAGTACTTTCACAGACACAAGAGCCCGCGCACAATACTCTCTCGACCCAAAGGTCACTCCAGGTTACCCGTTGATATTGTATTTTTATAAAACATACTGCCACTAAGGACTGGCAACATTGTATCACTGTACTGTAAAACCCATGACGCGAATTAAAGGGAAACGTTATGAGTTTTTTTTATTTAAGTGATGCTTAATTAAAGACATGAACATACATCGCGGGGGTTAATAACCCGAAAGATTTAAACCACAGTCATATTTTTAACGACATACATACATACATATTCTCACGCCTGTATTCCCAAGAGGGGTAAGCAGAGCACATGAATTCAAAAATCCAGTGCCACGTTT
>BHDV01065689.1:26351-38488 GCA_005406045.1 Adoxophyes honmai
AAATAGAAGTAGACATTTTAAAAGTATGCCAATCGTTTATTATACAAAATGAGTGATTATATCCTTTGAAATTATATCAAATGTTGTTATATCAAATGAAAATATATAAAAAATAATTATACCGTTCATTACACACCCCGTCTGGGCAGGTCACGGCGCGACAGCAATAGATTTAGCAAATACCTATTTTTCAATTCCTTCGACCGGCATATTTCCTCTTAACGCTCTATGAACCTAAGGGAACTTCCTAGAATTTGCTTTCGGCTTCTGATGATTTAGATCTTTTCGTAGTTGCGAACCTCGCAATTGTTGTTTTAGCTTCAACAAACTAAAACTAGGTAAACGTCTGACTGCTCAACTTCTGTATGTAAGATATCAATGAATATTCATCGTATTCCTAGTACGGGTTTGTGTACTAAACTAAAGACCAAAATTTTGGTTTGTTTGTGTCTAATTATTTTTGCAAATATCTACACTAATATTATAAAGAGGAAAACTTTGTTTGTTTGTTTGTTTGTTTGTTTGTTTGTTTGTTTGTTTGTTTGTTTGTATGTTTGTTTGTTTGGTTGTAATGAATAGGCTCAGAAACTACTGGACCGTTTTCAAAAATACTTGCACCATTCGAAAGCCACATAATCCACGAGTAACATAGGCTAAATTTTATTTTGAAAAAAAGAGGATTCCGTAAAATATTTGGGTTTAGATATCTACATCTACACTAAAATTATAAAGAGGAAAACTTTGTTTGTTTGTTATGAATAGGCTCAGAAACCTACGACCCCAAAATCCGAAATTTACGCGAACGAAGTCGCGGGCGGAAAGCTAGTTTGTTATAAATACCTATTAATTTATCTACACATACAAACACTACTGTGTTCCCTTCCTATTCTTGATTTGTGAGTCTTGTATTTGCGGAAACAAGAGGTGTTACACTAAATCCGACACCATACACACATGCTGTCAATTGAAAATTTTGTCGTAATTGTCAGTGTGTTGAAAATTTTGACAAAATTTTGTCGCAACCAATAGAAATGAGAGAAGAAGAATGAGAATTCACATTAAATGAGTAACGACTTCTTAAACATAACGATTCTTAGTTTAGGTACACCATGTTGCCAAATCTTTGAAAGAAAGTATTCTGCACTGCATCCTCGATCTCTATCTAACGGTACATGCACTTTATTTTCTAGGGCACAACTATCATTTCAGTTTGACACGTCGAAACAAAATATCGTCACTGTTATTAACGGGCTAGTCGATTCGAAATTTCTCACTCCCATCTAAAGCCTCCCTTTCACACACAGTTAGATAGAAAAGGACATAAAAGGTAGATGAACTGAGTCGTAGTTGTGTGTGGTAGCTTTTGTAGTATGCCTTTTAGCTGGCTTTTAAAGTAAATGCATTTGACCCGGGTTTGGCTTCCTAATTGAAGAAGGAATTACATTTTAGCGTCGCGTAAAATGCACTTGTGCTGTGAAATGCAAAATGCAGTCTTTCGTACTCAATTTGGTGGAGTACTTTTATCGTCTAACAATAAAAAGAGGGGTGGTTTAATAATTATTTGTGTTATACATACATACAAACATATTCAAAAATCCAGTGCCACGTTTAGCAATTTCAGGGTAACCAGATGGTTAAACGTGATATAATGTTTGTGTTATAATAATTAATACCTGAGAATAGTATATGAAATAACACGAATGGCAAATTTCGTAAAGAATCACGACTTTTTTAATGAAGTTATTGAAATTTATATTATGGGATTTATGGGAAACAAAGATTTCGTTATTTGACTGCTATGATGAACAATCAGTATATCAAATGAAGTTATGAGAACATTATGCCATTTGCAAATTATGGTAGGTGAAATTTGGGCATATGAAATTCTGTGAAGTAAACGTAAACCTCCCTTTTTATCTAACTTTATACCTTAAACTGTACCTACTAAAACTAACTTTCTGAACGTAATATAGTGATGGTTTTGTCCCTGTAACATTTGTCCTCAGTCTATATCGATTGGAAGAACAAGCGAGATGTTTATGTTTGTATGTTAGATTATTTCGGTCAAACGTCACCTCTAATATATTCTGGAGCAATATACTATATTATGTACACATATAGTGATAGCAATCTCCTGTTCCAGCTAGTTGTTATAGCAAAGCACTCCCCTATGTCATGTGCAAGCATCGTGGTTATGATAAGGCTGATAAGGCTTTCATAGTGCAGATCAAACGTACCGACATTAAACTATATACGTAGGTTGTGTTTTAAATTATATACCTTTCAGGGCAACGATGAATCAGCTCACTGCGTCAGTTTTTTTCAGAGCGTTAGGCGAAGGCTAGACGTTCAATAAATATTGTCAATCTTCAATATTTATCTCATTTATTTTGATATCACATTGATCGTCTAGTCTTGCTATATTCATGGAAAATACACCGAATTCATGAACAGATTGTGATCCATCGGTATTCTCAATTGAAGATTCACAATATTTATTGAACGTCTAGCCTTCGCCTTACAACTTAAATGAAAGGCGGTATTTAGATTTTAATAAACAATTGCGCTTTGGCGTCACAGGCTCGCATCGCCGGCTACACCGATTTCGAGTTCCAAATCTGAAATAATTTTTAATGCATTGTTTTAATAGTATTTTTTAAGGTTAAAGTACCAATGCTCGACGCCTCAACGCCCAATAGATGACACCCATCTGTCACCTGTCTTACTATGACATAAGGTTGCAAGTGTCAAGTATTGGGACAGTGTCCAGCACAGGGACGTTTACCTTATAAGATGTTCGATATTTTTTTTTTTCATAATATTATGAAAAATTATGCTAAAGCATATAAGTGCCTTGATCAGAACTTTATTAGGCACATTACCATTTAGTTCTAGAATAATGTATCGAGTATTTCATTCGCAACTAAAAACTTTACAATAAAGGTTCTCTCACATTGCTATATCCGAGGTTATATGCCACGAGCTACAGCTACAAAAGCTGGAGCTTTTGTAGGATTTGTGTAACGTGCTTTTCAATGGACCCCTTTCTCTCGGAATCCCTGAGCTTTCCGTTATAAAATTTTCGTAGTTCAATGGACGACGTTTTAAAAGTTTTTGTTATCTAGTGTGTTTTTGTTGTATACTGCATTTCATCTATTTTACTATTATAATGTAAACTCAAGATGTCACCGTGGAAGGTGATATCGGTTGTATTAAGAACATTATAACAAACAATACGTTTGGCTTCTGATTTTTTTCTTGTTAAGTCTAATTTTAAATTAAAAGAGTTTACATAATAATAATGTCACTTCCATATGACTCGCAAAAATCAAGCATCATATTCCCAAATGGGGTAGGCAGAGCACAGGAAACGCTACATAGAAAAAATCATGACTATTTCACGCTTCACTATCACATCTAGCATAATTTTAGGTTTAAAAAAGTAAAAAAAACTTTTAAGTAAAACGGTTTTATTTTAGTCTAATCAATGTATATAAAACCGTTTTACTTAAAAGTTTTTTTATACTTTCTTTTTCGAGCTTTTAGTTTTTTTATTTGATATAGTGCACTGTGTTCTCCTTGCAAAGACCTTTCAATTGATACCCATATTGATGGGGTAGATAAGAATTAGATCATCCGCCATTTTGTAGCGGCGGCCATTTTGAATTTACAATGACAATGAATGTACATTATTGCACTGTCACCACAACTAAAAGCGCATACCGAATTTCAGATCAATCAGTTGACGGAAAGAAGGTGAAATTTCAATTTCTAAATTTGAACCAACAAAGACCAAAGACCAAAGAATAAAGACTAAAACAAACGGGGTAAGCTAAGTAAAACCGTTTAAAAACATCTGAAGAGGTACAAATAAACAGTAGTAACAGGTTGCCAGTCTGTCGCCTAAACCATACCTAATATCTAAACCTATTTTCTTAGTCGCCTCTTACGACATCCACAGCAGAAATGGAGAGGTGCTATTCTAACCCCGACACTACACAGAACAAATTTGAGAAATGTACCGTTAATTCGATGAAACGTTCAAAACATAGCAATAATCTCCAAGTATCTATATTTTCGTGTACCTTCCTAATGCGTGCTAAAACAAAGTTGAGCGTTGCTTGAGTGGTTCGAATACTTTCTCACACTTAGTTATGTTTGAGGAAAATTTCCTTCGCTTTTAATGTTATTCCCATAGAAAATTCTGTGCTTTAAGTGGAGATATTTTATTGTAAATTTTAGTGAAGTCATATAATCCGTACCAATCCATACCAATACATATATAAATGTGAAAGTGTGTTTGTTTGTTTGTTTGTTTGTCCGTCTTTCACGGCTAAACGGAGCGATGGATTGACGTGATTTTTTAGGTAGAGATAGTTTAGGACATGGAAAGTGACATAGGCTACTTTTTGTCTCTTCAAAACCCCCCATTTCCCTAAAGTGAGCCTCACTTAGTGAGGGGTGAAAGTTTTCAATGTACAAAGCTATAAATTGGTATGTGTGCTATCTCTTTCGTGATACCTCGAATTTAACGCGAGCGGAGCCGCGGGCTAAAGGCTATTCTTGCATTCATACATTACACTCTCAACTATTCAAAACACTCACTGAAACAAAACTGCACGCCATAAATAAGCTTAAAATGTTTTATCTCGCGGCATGTCGCTTAGAACAATATTTCCTGTCTGAGAAAAATACTTAAAGTACGCCAAATGAAATTCTTGAGTCTCACAACTTCACACTTTTACGGGAAGGGGCGTAATTTACTGCGCTAAGGCAGATTAAACCTGCCTCAATTTAATTACGTTGAAACATTGTTAGGTGGTGCCGGGTTAGAATAGCACCTCCCCCTTTCTTCCCGTGGGTGTCGTAAGAGTCGACTCTGGGAAAGGGTTGGTGTATTGTGGGCGATGGGCTAGCAACCTGTCACCACAATATCACTTTTGATCATCTGGTTACCCTCAAGTTGCTAAACGTGGCACTGAATTTTGGAATTCATGTGCTCTGCCTACCCCTCTTGGGAATACAGGCGTGAGAATATGTATGTATGTATGTATGCATTGTTAGGTATTTTCTTTGCTGTTGAAGTTTCACACCTAACAAGTTATCACTTGGTACATCTTTAACGTCCGAGAGAGGTGAGGAAATAGTGGCGCCATTAGAATAACAACTCTGTCCACTTCTTTCGTGAAGAGGCGACTAAAGAAGCAAGAGACTAGCAAGCTGTCACTGGACATTTTAATTTTAAATCTAATATGCTACAAATGGCTACGAAGGTTTTGACTATGTAGCGTTTTGTGTACTCTAGTCCATTTAGAAATACATGCGTGATGTCTGTATCTACCTAAAAACGTCAGAAAAGGACTACTAAGCCGCGCTTAGCTTCCATACAAAACCCTCAAACAATCATCTAAAGAAGAGTTCGTTCCGAAAGGAATTTTCGTATTATCTTTATCAATTCCCGGGGGATGAAGCGCTGTTTGATTTTACGTTATCCCGGATGGTCTTTTGTCGTTCCGTGACCCAAGAATGCGAGGTAGCGATGGAATTTGAATTTTTGGGTTCGAATCCACGCAAGGAGACGTGTCTGCGCTATTCTTCTGTTGAACAATTCCAGAGAAGTTTAAACCACATCTGCACGTGAAATACGGAGCTCGAGATAGTGCTCGTAATCTTGAGCAGGCAAGTGAAACTCATGAGTTCTTTAAAAAAAATCGCTCAATAACGGAATGATGATTGAAAAGAAAACAATTTATTTCAAATTTGGAACACGCGGGTATCGAGTTTAGAATGACTCCTTTCCATTTCTTCAGTGGATCTCGTAAGAGGCGACTAAGTTAGTGAATAAATCATGGTTTTATCTATATAACTTTGGTTGAGCCCTGCCTATCTCATTTGGGTGCAAGTATGTTGGAATACAAGAGTTATATTTATGTATTTCATTTCTTTCGCTGTGTACAGGCTAGTCTTTATGGGCCGTTGTCAGCGTACGTGTTATTTCTTAACGGTTGCATGAAGTCTTTTATCGGTTACGTTCGTTTAAAGTCATTTTGGACCGTCTCTGGGCAAATGGCGAATCGGAATTTCACACACGTCCCGTGCTTTTATCTCTACACATAAAGTAATTGTTCGTTATTTGCTAGATAAAAAAACGTTATGTATTTTTTTATCTTAAATTAAAAGAACTCTCTTCCTTTATTTTTATTGATAAATTGTTAACTCTCTGTGTTTCGTGTGGTGCCGGGTTTAAGATAACACCTCTCTATTTCTTCCGTGGGTGTCGTAAGAGACGTTGTATTTTATTATGGAAACACTCCAAAGGAGATATTTCTGAGAAACATTCGGCAGCAAAGTTAATGGTTCTATTTCACGACATGATACGTAATTGTCTATAGATTCACTGACAATGACGAATTTAAGCGTCAAAAATTCACAGGCGTTTTATCCCACATCTGCGTTTGAATTTAAAATAGATTCGACACTGAGAAGCAGCAGTGAATTGCATCCAAACTTCCTAACTCGAAGTATTTTTTTGCATCATTCAGTCCATGGTCCGGTGGAAAAATAGTGTCTACAGCCAGCCTAAAGGTTCCTATTACTATTTTTTCGGAACCCTAAAACAAACAAACCTACTATAGTTTGGCCGCCACTCCTGCACGCTCGGTGTGGTCACAATACAAATACACGCAGAAGTTAATCAAAAGTGTATAATATATTTATGTCACCGGAAAATAACTCAATCCGCAAATTTATAAATGTTCCTATGAAATTTATAAATAGTAGAGCGCTGTAAGGTTTATACCTCGGAATCCAGGGACAGTCAATGAATCTTTGCAAAACTTTGGAAATGTGTTTTTAATAGTATATAGAAAAATGTTAAAAATAAAATTTTGTGCGATCTCATGCATGTAAAACATTTTTACTTTACTGTCATTGTTACTTAAATTACGACGTACCTAAGTCTCTTGCGACGATTCCGCCATAATTTTAAAGTGTAATAAATTCCCATTCTTATGTACTTTTTACTACAGTAAGCTAATGGAAATCACTTTCAAGGCACATTTAAGATACTTACTAAAATTTCACAGTTACGATAGTCACTCTTGAAAGGGTTGCCGAATCGTTCACAGACGCGCGTCTCAAGCGGACGGCTGCGCTCGAACTGGTCCCAACTGTTCCGAGATATCGTGTCTGTGTGCGTTGTTGTTTGAGCGCACTTTGTATGGAGATTAATTTCTGTCTTTGCCGTGTGGTGTCGGGATAGAATAACACCTCTCCATTTCTTCCGGGGATGACGTAAGAGGCGTTTAACCCTTAGGTGCATGATTTAATTTTTTTTTACGAAAAAAATATATGTGGTTGGGAAATATGGGTGAATGCCAGGAAAAATAGTAAAATAAATCGTAATCATTTTTATATACATTTTTTTTTACGAAAACACTTTGTATCATTTTTGATACTCCATGGAGCAAGCACTAAAAAAATATGTTCTAAAATAATTAGTCAATAAAATATAAACTTCAAAAATAGAATTTTAACAATCGCAAAACATTAGCTATAAATAAAATTCATGTTTTTGTGTGTTTATGGGTATATACGGATCTTGTGAACTCGTCTATGGCCTGTTCTCGTTTAATAAAATGAGGATCTGAGGATCTTAGTTAAACCAGGTTTTTCTATAAAATTTAATTCTTCTGCCATACTTGTAGATTCTTCTGTTGTCTCTTCTTCCTCGAGAATTGTTTGCAGGTCTTCGAGTGATTGAGAAAACTCCAGATCATCTCCTTCGGACTCGGCATTGTCTTCCGATATTTTTCCACCTTCTAACTGAATCAACAGTGCTTCTACGTCCTTTTCTAAGACAAACCCTATGTGGTGATGTTGGGCATGTAAATAAGCTTTTATTAACATGCCCACACTACTTGATAAATAATGGTAAAGTATAAAAAACTCAAAAAGTTCTGTAAACCATGCTGAGTGAGTATTATTATTGATACTACAAAAAAAGTCGTCATCGCATGGAGTATCATTTTCGATACCAACTGGAAACTCAAAAAACTATTGTATTTACACAAATCTCACAAAAACTTCTATAATCCCCGATAAATAGAAATACTAACCTTTCTTATACATATTTTTCCGATTGGAAATATCTCATGATCCGCCAGATAAAAAAAAATTAAAACTTGCAATTTCACCTTTTGCAAAAAGTAGCCGCACAATTCAAACTTTTGAGACTTAGTATAAAAATGGCTGTACTAGGATTGACAGTTCTTTTTTTTCTTTGAAGTATTTGAGCAAAGGTAACAAAATACTGGTATTAGAAGGTGGCGAGAAAGAATAAAAATATTTTAGAGTGGTGAGAAGACATGGTATCATTTTTGATACTGTATGCACCTAAGGGTTAAGGAGGTTTAGGTATGCTTTAGGTGACAGGCTTAACCTGTCACTATTCTACCTCTTCCATCTTTGCAAAACTAAAACTATGCTAGAATAGGCTGCGTTGCGTGATATAGTCATAATTCATAATTAAGGTTTTGTTTTCACGTTTTTTGTGCTCTGCCTACCCAGGCGTGATTGTATGTAATGTATGTATGTTAACTTCTGGACTTAAGTATTTTGTGGTACGGTGATAATCATTCGATTCCGGGCGCGCCGGCAAATGGTTATTGTCGGAGAGAGTGCGTACCAGGAAATGAAATGGGTAACAATGCACACCTAGCTCTGACGAGAAGTTCTATGGAAGAAATTGCTGCGTTCTCACAATTTCGAGGTCACTATTTTCAATTTTTTTCGAAGGTTCTAGTGTTATGTTGTAGTTGTTTCGATGTTATGTTGTAGTTGCTTAAAGCAACAGGTAAGCACACTGTCAATATTATACGTCTTTTCTCTGACTTCGATCCCTGAAAATTTAATTTAAAGTGGCTCCGGAGAGTGAGGGAAAACTCGCTCATTTTTCCAAATGGGGAAGACGGCTGACCACATAAAACGCTACATAATCATAGCTATAACCATTTCACGTTACAACATCATTACAGCCTCTTCTAGCATTCTTTTATATTTGGACATAGATGAAAGAGGTATTGCCCCGGTGGTAGGCCCCGTGTGGTGCCGGGTTAGAATAGCACCTCTCCCTTTCTTCCCGTGGGTGTCGTAAGAGTCGACTCTGGGAAAGGGTTAGTGTATTGTGGGCGATGGGCTAGCAACCTGTCACTGCAATATTTAGTTTAACCATCTGGTTACCATGAAATTGCTAAACGTGGCACTGGATTTTTGAATTAATGTGCTTTGCCTACCCTTCTTGGGAATACAGGCGTAAGAAAATGTATGTGTGTATGTATGTAAAAGAGGTATAATAGTGACAGGTCAGCCTGTTACCTAAAGCATACCTAGACCTATTTCCTAAGTCGCCTCTTACGACATTCAAACCAAAGCGATGTTATTCTAAACTCAATACAACCCTGAAGAAAATATAAAAAAAAACTGAACAAATCAGAAAGCCATTCACAGACTCGTAACTCACCAAAACAAAATCATTGATAACTTGAGTCCCATGAATGAGACAGTTAGTCAAGAAACGTTGAAATTCATGGAACATGTTTCACGGCAAAAAAATGTATTTATGTAAATTTTGGAATATTTTATGCTCATATTGCCTCCATATTTATCAGGCAGTCTTCAGGGAAGTTTTAATGGCCGAAGTTTGATGCTATGAATATAAATTAACGTATTCCTGCCTCATTTTGTAGTTAATTTTTACCTTTTTTAACAGCTAAGCACTAAAGTGTAAGTTACGGGTTGTAATGTTGTAAAAACAATGGTGTTGTAACTGTTAGTGAATTTTTATTTTGGGTAAGAATACATCTAAATGGGAGTACATGTAAAGGATATGTGCCCGTTTGCTAATATTTTTAAAACAAATCAATTTGGCTCTATAAAAAAAAATTGCGAGAACAACTCCAAAATAACCTTTGAACTTACTCATCGTACACAGAGATATAAACAATTCGTACCAGCGTTTAGTATTATAGTGAAGTACAGATGAACTTATTTAATTCAAATCCTAGATTTATCTAAAATCTTGGATTTATATCGGTAGTGCTTAAAAATTTTATCTTCATAGCAATATTACATACATTCTATTACTTTCGAGCTTATAATGCGCGCTTATGTCATCTTATTATTGTGTTATACTTGCGTCATCGAGACTCCGTCTTTGACTTGCTTGCAATTATATCAACAGTGCTGTCTTCGTCTCTTGTTATTGTATCTATGCATCATCATATTAAAAGTTAGCCGCAGTTAACCTTTTAAAGCTAGTTATATCGAAACCAGCAGAAAACTAAAGCCTGTGGCAACTTTAACCTTTACAGTAAAGGTTGTAGGTGTCGACCCACGCTTTATCCTATTTCAGCCTAGCTTGGCTCCGAAAATACGTGTTTTGAAATGCAATAATACTATTGGACATAAGCGTATAATACGAGCTTTAAGGTGTAATTTCAGTGCCGACTGCATGCTACAGCAGCAGATGTTGACGGCACGTCGTTGCGGGAAGTCGTTGCGGTCACGTTTACGGACTAAACCACAGACTGGTGGGGAGGCTTAAGTAAGTAAATACTTTATAAATACTAATATAAATCAAATAAACCACGAGGGTAGTAGGTATTCAAGTCAGTTTTGTCGCCTATATAGCGTTTTGTGTGCTCGAACATAATTTTGTAATCCTAAGCACACGGGATGATCGTGATATACTAGTCTAAAGCGACACAGATGCGTTGTAGACCCTCGTAGCTTCTAAGTTTTGATCCACCCCTCTGCCGCTTGACCACCTCTTCGCACGCTCTTTTCTGTCGCCGCACATGGGCCACCAAACACAGCCCACATTTCCTGTAGTTTTCATACATTTCATATGGACCTACCGCACATGGCAGACGCCGATGGCTGCCACTCGCTATAATCGTCGCAGCTCGCTTCTTGTACCCCGCACCGGCCACTAAACAGCTGGCTCAATTAAACGAGTGACTGTCGCGCTCTTTAGCTACTTTTGTAGCTGCGTCTAGCTTCTCGTGACCGCGTTTGTGTCTATGGCTGGTAGCCCGTGTGCAGCGACACTTAAATACGCCGTCTGAGGAGCCATAGACTTCACGTCGCTGGCATCGTGTCGTTGCTGCTGCTGCGTGCAGTCGACACCGAAACTGCACCTTTATGCAATGTCGGCTTATTCCTGCATGAATAATTCAAACGGCCAATCAATACGAGTGAGCATCATTAAATACACATGCATATAATCTATGGGCATTAGTAATAAGGGTTTACCTGATTTGGTCTCAGTTCTTGGCTTCATGGTTTATTCACCGAATAAGACTGTAAGTTTCCGAAAACTTGGTTCGGTCTTAGTTTAATATTCTGAAGATCGGAAGTTTTCATTCGGGGATTTTACAGGTCTCGTGTAACGGGGTGAGTAGGGATTGTGAGGATGCTCGTACCCGTTAAACAATGTTGTGTAAAATAAGACATAGCTTTAAAACTGAAATATAAACGACTCATTTTCGTAATAAAAATTAGGTTTGCATAAAATGTAAAAATATTGTTTGCGGTTATTTTAGTGATACAAGAAGAGGTTCACAGAATATTTAATTGTATATCTTCTTTAAAAGTTAATAATTTAATTAAAGTACAATAAAGTACTTAAGAGGGGTTCCAATATAGAAGAAGTAATTTACATTTTCTTAGTACGGAGCTCCTAAAGATTTGTGAAGCAGCGACATGTTTTTTCAACTCGCTTTTCAATAACCCTTTATATTGTATATTTCTAATTTTACGGCACATAACGCAAAATAGGCCTGTCCTTTTTGTAGGCCAAGCATGACGGCAAACATGACAAAGCATTACTCGTTTCTCGGGACGAGACGAGCGTCTCAGGATAAAAAATGAGCACACTTAGTCCCAGTGGCGAATGAGAAACTATATGTTGTGCTAGTGCCAAGTAGGCTCAAGGTCTGAGAAAAGGGGTTGGTGAAAGTGTATGTCAGACTACGGGTAAGCTCAGAAATAATGGAACGAAACTCTAGGACTTGTTTGACAATTGACTTTAAATTTATATTAAACTAGCTTTTGCCCGCGGCTTCGCTTCGCGTTAA
>BHDV01065690.1:0-15703 GCA_005406045.1 Adoxophyes honmai
TTATTTTCTTTGTTAATACAGACAAGAATCCGGAAATACTAATTATATCGTGTTTATTACATAATGAAGAATTTATTAAAAATATATTTCAAAAATGTTCAAAAACCCTATTGCAGGATATGAGTATTGTGATTTATGTTAGACAGCGCCCGGCGCTCACTCGACTTGGTCGCATCGACACGCGACGCCCTTGGGATAATGCCGCGACGCCCCAGGGCGTCGCGACGCACAGTTTGGGAAACCCTGGTCTACATAAAATATAATTTAACTTATTTCCTTAGTCGCCTCTTACGATATTCGTGGAAGAAATGGAGAGGTGTTATTCTAAACCCGATACAGAAATGATATTAATTCGAGCTATAGGAATGCAATTTCCGTACATTTTAATTTTTTCTTTTACTTTTTAATTTTTCAGGGTCTTTTTGCCAAACCAGCGTATTTTTTTTTATTTGTTTAAGGTGCATTATTAGATTAGATCAACAGCAATGTTTTTATCTGTGTCAAATTATGCTAGCAAATGTCCTTCTCTCTTTGTTTTTTTTTAAATCAAGATTTGCGATAAAACCTTTTGAATTACATCCTTTGCATACGGAACCCTAAGGAATAAAAGAAATACGTAAGGCTAGCAACATTATTATAAAATACTTGTGAAACAATGTGCCGAGGAGCGCGGGCGCAAGAAAGTGACGATACGATAATAACGAGGAATGGTGACGCGAGCGCTGTTTTTCAATGGCATAGCAAACAGGATTCAAGGTCGGTATACTAGTGTACTGCCGGCGACTTCGTCTGCATAGGCTATTGCGCTCAGCGCCATCTGTTATTTGTGACAGACGTTACGTCGGCTTGAGAGCTGATATGGCACATCGTTGTTTGATGGCGTCATCTATTTTCGGTAATTTTAAATGTTATATAAAATATACAAAATGCAATGTACAATTTGACAAAACCATGACTATTTCACACTTCGTAACCACTTCTATCATAATTTAAGATTCAAAACAAATGGTAGAGATCTAATACTGGCAGGTTGCTAGCCTGTCGCCTAAAGTATACCTGAATCTATTTCCTTATTCTCAGTTTACCTATTTTAAGATTTGAATTTTCAACGGAAAATTTTGAATTTTGTTATAATGATTTCAATACAAACGGTATCAGTATTTGCGGCGATGCCTTGTGTTTACTAAAAAATGCATGAGGTATTGACAGTTAAGATTAAAATCTTAAATTAAACGGAGAATAGTAGTCTCTTACGATATCCTCGGGAGAAATGGAGAGATGTGTTCTAAACCCACACAGGAAATTTTTAAACACTTTTATATGTATTTTTCCTTGGAAACGCATTTACAAGGAAGTCACAATTGCCAAATCTCTTTGTCTACCTGTGCTTAACTTATATGTAAATCAGTTAAATTGAAGAACAAACACATGACCACTGCGGTTGAGTAAATGTTTGGAGTTTGTTAAGAGCGTGCAAACAAAATTCGGTGATTTTGATGTTTTTCAAATGCTTTAGAAAGCTATAAATCCTTAAGTTTTTAAAGAAAAACTACTGTGACATATAAATAAACTCTTTTTCTAGGGATTAACGGAAAATATTATTTTATTAGCAACACAGATTTCTTTTACTTAGCCAATTTGTTGAAGGGTTTTCACAAAAATACGCGTCAGAGCTGTCTTTCACTTGAAAATTTTCCATTAAAATTTACCATAAACGATATAAACTTGTTATTATCTGATAGACTATATAGTCTTTTAGGGATTAACGGTGTAACATGAATCAAATTATTGGTTTTTATTATTCAAATATCATTTTACATAATTTCAAAGTTGAACCATTACTTTATTTTTTTTCTCATTGATTTTAATGTAATTACAAATGAAACAATTTTATTGTAAATTTACAGAATATGTTTAGTCTAACCATATTTTTTTCATGGCTAAATATGAGTTAATTTATTTTTCACGATTTTTTAAACATTGGTCCAAAACCACTAAGGTCAGGTGGGGGAAGAGAAACGCAGGGATAAGAGGGCTCTACAGACCATAATCACTCATAACTCGACGAGTTATGGTCTGTGGTGCCTCTTAACCCCTGCCCTGCCCCTGAATTTCTCTTCCCCTACCTGATCTTAAATTACGTTCGTAAAAAATGTTTGCGCCCTCTTAACTCTTTCGCAGAGTACAGTCAAGGGCAAAGATATGTTAGCAAGCAAAGTGAAAGAAAATAAGTAGCCATGTAAAATTAAAAAGATATATACTCATCCAAGTGGTCAAAAATATGTAAACATCATTGAACTCAAAAATATGTATACAGCAAGTTCAAAAATATGGTTACAATCAAAATGTCATAATTAAGTATCCAGAAATTGAAATTTGCGAAAAGCGACTTTAAGCTCTAGTGACACGAAACAATTTTGAATAGGACGCTTTGACAATTCACGAAAACAGTGCAGACTTGTCATTGTATATGTTTGTCTCAAGTTTCGATCTGTCACGCCGTTATTGAAAATATGCACATAGAATGCTAAAACTGAAACGCTTGGATTTGCAATAAAAAAATATAGATTGTACAACTAGAGCACAAAATAGGTTTTATGTTTGAGTTTGATACTCCGTTTTAAGCTTTTATTGCAAATAAATGAAGCAAGGATTAAGCAACCTACAAGAAAATTTTGTAGGTTATATGGTTCTATTTATATTTATATGGTTCTAGCATTTTTTTGTTTAGTGTTAGCAGCAGGGGCGTAGCTATCAAGGGGCTAGGCGGGGCAGTGCCTCAGGGGGCCCCCGAACCGTTTCTATCGAATTCTAGGGGGGGGGGGCACCCATGCTAGCTACGCCACAATAATCAGTTATAGGTGTGGGGCCCCATTTTTTTATTTGCCCCAGGGCCCTTGGTTACCTAGCTACGCCACTGGTTAGCGGGTAGCAAGTTGCTAGCCTATCGCCGAAAATATACCTTATTTCCTTAGTCGCCTTTTACGACATCCACGTAAGAAATGGAGAGATGTTATTCTTAACCCGACACCACACGGTAAAGGAACAATTAAAGTTAAAGCAAAAATAAAGCAACAATTTTATGTTTAATGTGGTTAGTAATGCGGTACAGTATGTTCCTTTTTTAAGGTTTTTTCATTTTTAATCAAACCCACTCAGTGGACTATCCGTTAATCGAAAGTAACCAATATGCATCTCTCTAACTCGAAATCATAAGACTGTGAAATTATACCTCTATAGGTGAAGACTTTTCACTTTGAAGTAGCTGGCCACTTGGTATGAATTGTTTTCTTAAATGCAACTTTACGTCTTGTTGACTGTTGATAATATGAAAGTATACATATTTATGAGACTTACGATGTCCCTAAATTTATGCGTTGATTGATGAGGACATATTATTGCATTTGTTGTTTACATACTTATTTTGCAAACAACGTATACATATTTATGCACTTTTTGATGTTCCCTAATTTATGTCCATACAAGTGACACCCTTTTTTGAGACTTTGTGGTGTTTACATATTTTTGCCCTTGACTGTACAAGTACTTACAATCTAACCAACTGATTCCTGATCCACCGCAGAACGTTGTCACAATAAACGTAATAAAAATTTCCTTTGCCAATCAATGCAATGTCACTATGACGTTCACTGTGAATAGGTTCTATCGTGGGTCAGGAATCAATTGGTTCGATGGTAGGGTCAGCGTCAAAAGTAAGTGACAAATTTAGTATGGAATTTGACGTAACTCAGTACTAAAATTGTCAGTTACTTTTGACGCTGACTGTACAATGCGCTTGTCATCTCTCGCCAAGATGCTTTGTGGTGCCGAACCAAATTACGTGTAATGCGTGTCACACACTCAGCAGATACCATAAGATATCAGTTACTGAACAGATATCTATCAATATCGCTCCCTATACAATTCAATGAGCTAACACACAACGCAGATTTACCGTCAAGTATCTTTTGGCTCCGACATTATGGAAAGATGGCATTTATACGCAGATAAAATATTATCGTAAGTATATGCGCAGTCTGTGACGAGCTTTAGTAGTTTTTCTTAAAGATATCGTTTTTAACAAATACGAAAGTGTCGGGGATTCCGTATCGTCGCAGTCGACTCTTGTATTCTGAGAAGCATGTGGTGTGACAACTCAAACGTTTGATGTTTAGTAGTACTTAATACTATTCTTAGGTGACACTTTTGCTTTGTCACCGCTTCTGTGCGTTAATATTCTCATGCCTATAGCATTGAGTATTTATAATTAAAAATCGCTATAGCAAACATTAGGTATCATTATACCTTATCGGTTTAGGTAGTTAAAACAATGTAAACAATCTTGACGTGTCTTTTTATTTAAACGTACACTTTATAAATCGAAAACTTTACATGTTACAATTTAGGTATGAAAAAATCATTTACTTTCATAATTGAATTGTATAGTGTAACAATTTTCATTTTTAGACTGTGTATTTCAACAAAAAGACATGTCAAGATTGTTTATATTGTTTTAACTACCTAAACCGATAAGGTATAAAAAGCGCAATAGAGAAGATAGCACGCGATTTTGAAATTAAAATAACATGTGTCCAAATGAAGTGACACTTCTAACTTTCTGTCATGAATAGTATCAAAGAGTACTGTTCCTGTTCTATTATCTGTCAATTCAAAGACAAGCCACTAAATCCAAGTGTTTCATCACCGTACGACTACAAAGCGCAAACGTGACCGTATTCAAAGGAAACATTGTGTTTTTATAGTTTTATTTAATAGAGAAGTAACACGCGTAACCATTTGTAATCATCTTCAAGACGGACGTTAAAATAAATTACATTTACACATATTTATGGTTCCCGGAACGCATTAACGTCTTATTCCTAAGCTTTTAAAGTCCATTTTTGTGACCGGCTCTCTTTTACGAATTTTTACAACTTCTGAATTAGGCGCGACGGCATAAAAGTCTTTGCCTTTGCCGGTTTAAAAAAAAAACGAATTGACAGCTGCCGGGGTGGCGGGAAACGAGTTGTAAGTGGTTTACGCGGAAAGTTTTGAAGGATTGCGTAATGCGGTGATAAAATAGTTTATGTTGATTTGTACTTTTTGACGACCTTTTCCGCCATGAAAAAGTTTGTGTGGTAAAAATCGGATTACTGTAAAAATCTTGAGACTTTTATTATAGAAATGTCGACGGGGTTAAAAATATATGTAATTCTAATTAGTCCGTTATGTGTGAAAAATGACACAAATGTTTTATGGTTCATCAAATAACTAAACATCGACAAAGATATAGATTTGTAACTTCCGGAGTGGGGGCTTGTGACGTCCGCCTTGGTAAAAATTGTACTAAAGCGTGACGTCATTCGAAATTTCAGAGCACTGTATTCTCGTCATTTCTTGCATGTCCTTGGTAAAAGAAAAAATATGTCTACAATTTTTTGCTAATCTTTCTGATAGACTAAATAAGTAGTTTTTTTAGTCATCTCAATTATTATAATTTTTTTTTTGCTAATCTTTCTGATAGACTATGTAAATAGTTTTTTTAGTCATCTCAATTATTATAAAAATATTTACTTAAGTAATAACTTTTTAATACAATGTGGTCTTGGTGTCACACAACTCAGTAAAATCAACTCTATCACTACTTGCTCTATTAAGCACAAGCCCCTTAGAAAACATCGAATAAAGTTCGGTAGATTAAAACGAGAGAATGACAACATAATTTTTGGAAACAAGTTCCTTTTGAACTGACCCTTCACTACGCTTGAAATTATAATTTCCACAACACTATTAGTTTATGATTTATGCCGGGAGACTATTCTGTATCGGTCGTTATATTTCTCGTGCTCGTAAACGAAGTTGTCAAAATGTCGAGCGGTTTATCCTGTGTTTTTTTTTAACCGCGGGTGGCGCGCTGGGCTTAGGCTGGAACCGTATTCAGCCGTCGTAAATTTAAGCCGAGAACTTTGTCGTTTCATTAAACTACTGTCGTACTGCGAATATATTCGTGTTTTAGAATATCGAATTGCGTGCGTAAAATATTGAAAAAGCTATCAAATAAAAAATAAAAGTTGATGTAACAGGTACCTGAAGGGTTCCGTATCTACATATGTATATTAAATAATAATTGCTTCTTTTTAACATACATACATCACGCCTAGTAGCCTCAAGCACATTTTTTGGTTTTAAGTTAAAATTATCAAAAATTGTCAGACTATAGCTCTATAAGTTGCATAACTCAACACGCATAGCTCAAGCCATCATCGTTTCTTCTGAGCCGGCCCAATAAAATAAATTCCAGCAGCTACTTAATAAATCCAAACGCGGCAGGCGGTCTTATATTCAGCGAAGTAATGCTTCGAGTTGTTAGAAATGGGCGAAAGCGGGATCGTTGCCATTAACGAATTATCCGAGGGAGCAAGTTTTAGTTAAAACATTGATATGAAGTACAAAGAATGGCTAATGTGGCGCGAAATCGAATGCCACAAACAATTGCGCATCGACGTCACAGGCTCGCAACGCCAGATGCTCCGACCGTGTTCCAATTCCAAATTTGAAATGTGTTTTCTTCTTTCGATCATCATCTGTTTTTTAAGACGTTCGAAATTCGAAAGTAGGATAGGTTTTTGAATGTAGGCCATTTGCTTTTTACGTCTGTACGTTTAGGGACATTATGATTTTGAACTACGGTGTGTCCGACACTTTCATGGCTGGTTTTTCATCCGTTTCCTACTCTGCCTAAATCCAGTGCCAAATCGCATGATGAAAACGCTATTCCGATTATTAAAGCTGCGTCTACATTGTCGTAAACACACACGTCCGGATGTGGGGAGCAAACACTAGTATAAATCAGCGAAAATCGACAGCGTTAGGGCGCGGGCTCACTGGGCGCCTCGTATTTCATGATTGAGGTTATGTTTAGAACGGCTATAGGAATGTCGTGATTATTTTATAGTACAGGGTGTCCAGTAAGTACATAAACTTAAGAGGAGATATGTGCTAAGGTCACCGATCACTCATAAAATTAAAACTAGTCACCATTACAGATTTATTCCAGTATTATAGGGTTTTTCAAAAATGTGCAGTAGCAGTCATTTTTTGAGTTGTGGTATTCGCCTGTGGGAGTCGCATTACTGTTTTTTTTTTTACAGTTATTGTTGACCAATAAAATGTACCCTCAGTGTTTTATCAAATGTACAAAACAACAAAAAAAAAACTTAAATTCTGTAATTTCTATTTAAATTTCGAGAAAATTTAAACCATTCTGCTGAAAAAAAAAAACAAAAGACCGCTTTTCTTGATTAAAAACGGATTTTAAAAGACGTGTCAAGATACTGCTGAAAGCATTATTTGTTAAAAAACTCCCGATAATTATTTATTAGTGCCGCCAGTGTGTCCCCGGCCGAGCCAATACGCCCTGCGCCCAGCGATTGTTTGAGAAACAACCGCTTTGGTTCGGTCACGCGCGCGTGATCGTAAAGTAAACACTCCTGCGCAGGGAAACAAAAGAAATTTGTCATTGCGCGGGATTAATACTGAATTAAGTCTTGGCCAAGTGAACAAGTTGGTGATTATGTGTGCTTTTGACTGGCGAGACGATGAAGGCGCGAGTATAGACTACGTTAGAAAGGATAAGGAAATCCTTGACAATATCATAGATACTTGTTTGTTAATAAAACTGAAAAATATTATGTGGGTAGTTTCTCATTTTTTCTTGTAAGTAAATAAAAAAAAGTGTCAAGGAGCTGGTGGCTGAGCCCAACGTCATCGGAGTAACAAAATCACACAGAATTCGCTGGTTCGGCCACCTACTCCGAATGGGAGAGGATCGTGCTGCCAAGAGAGCGTACGTGGGACGACCGACTGGCCGCCGCCCGGTCGGGCGACCCAGGTACCGCTGGGGGACAGTGTCCAGGCAGATCTGCGACTTCTTCAAGTCGACGACTGGCAAGAGGCTGCGCACGATCGGGACAGATGGCGTCCTCTCGTTTCGGAGGCTAAGACCCTCTTTGGGTCCCTGAGCTAATTAGTTAGTTAGGCATCAAAGTTTTCCTAAAAAGTGCTGACATTATTGACACCACGCGGACAACTTGGTATAAGCGCTTTCCCCGACCCGCTTTCACCCGTCTTTGCCCTTAGCTCACGCGGATTGTGGTATGCGCACATTCAATATTTTTTTAGGAATTTGCCTATGAAAAAAGATGAGGAAGAATCGTTGATTCACGCGCGTCTCAAGCAGACAGCAACAGCGCTTGGATTTGTCCCAACTGTTCCGAGATATCTATGTATGCTCAAGCGCACTTTGTATGGAGTTAGACTACTGTACAGTCGCGAACCGGGATTGTTGAGCCACTTGCCACTGTTCGCAATTTAGACATGTAATCAATGACCGATGTGACCGACTAGATGTCAGCTATTGGATTAGTATTACACGACCAAGTTACAGACATAGGTAAGTGGCTCAACAATCCCGGTTCACGATGGTACATGTATGTATTGTGTATGACCATTCCATATTTCCCTAGTGCGAACCTAATATAGCATTACGTGGGCATCGTAAGGCGATATGAATCATAAAACGGTCCACATTTAGTATCTATACAAATTTACATCAAATTACAACTTAAATCTCTACAAGGAGATCTGGGCTTACCATGCTAGCCTTATCCCCGGTTTAGCATAAAATCGTTTGTCCCTTTCTGTCACGGTTGATTAGAGCAGGATATTTGTTTTATGTAAGGGATCAATCTTAGTGTATTATAGGTGGTATATCTAATTGTTAGAAGGATAGATCGTACATACATACATACATACAACAAGCCCGTATTCCCAAATGGGGTAGGCAGAACACACGAAAAGCTACATAGACAAAGCCATGAATATTTCACGTTTCGTGGCCACTTCTAGCATATTTTTTAGGTTCTAAATTGGCAGTAGTGACAGGTTGCTAGCCTAAAATATACCTTAACCTATTTCTTTAGTCGCCTCTTACGACATACATGAAAGAAAATGGTGAGGTGTTATTCTAAACCCGACACCACACAGCAAAAAAACAATTAGGTACAGTATTCCCAAGAAAATAAGTCACATCGGCTGATACCGTCTGCGCCGAGAAGCGCAGAACGATATCCGAGAGTAGCCGAACGAGTAATTTATCTATATTAAACTTTATCTACAAACGCTCTGGGCACAATTCTGCTTGCTATGCACACGCTTTTTTCGGCTACTCGACGCATTTGGCGCTGGGGTGCTAGACATCTGTCAAAGGTCATCTGTCTGAAACTTCAATCAATAACCAATCACAACGCAAGTGTTCAGCAAAAAATCTCTTTTATCATTGGTAGATCGAAGTTTCCCTCGTCACAAAACTGGTCTATAGCGCAGTTACATCCTGAAGCATTCTTAGTTCGGTAATACTATACCTAACATGTTATTCAATTATTGTTAGACTGTCACACTAAATAAACTCCTCACGACTAAACTATTAAAATAACGTGCAAAAAACATAATTTCAGTTAATATCCACATTAAATTCAGGCTCTTAACATAATAATTACGTTCTAACCAATAACAACTACGTAAATGTGTCGTCCCGCACAATAACAATAAGTCATGATACTTTTATCAGCCAATCAGAAGTAAGCATGAGCAAATAATCGTCAAGTAAGCATAGCACTATTCTAGTTTCAAACAAATTTATTCATACTTACGTCAGATAATGGTGTGTGATATATCAGTGTATTGTGATATAATTTAGGTTATAATAGTCATAAAATGTCATAATGTTGAAAGGTTTAAATTATTTTTCAGCGATTCAAATCCTAAGCGACTGGACTTTTGTTTATGGATGTTATTGTCATAATAATCATAATTATAAAATGAGTACAGAAGTATTTCAGAATTAGATTACTGCATTAAATTTATGGTTCTTTGCTGTGAGTAAAGGTATGATTTCAATCCAAATCGCATTCAGCGGCAAAATGTGAAATGTCGTTGACGATATTACTAGGATCTATGCATGTCTATGAATTTATATAATTTAGGCGATAGGTTGCTACCTACTACTATTTTACGTCTTTCATTTAACTTTTTACCTAAAACTATGCTGAAAGTGGCCACGGAACTTAAAATATCTAGGTCTATGTAACGTTTATTTTTTTTTATTTTTTTTTAAATTACGTGTGCTCTGCCTACCATATTTGGGAACACAAGTTTAATTGTTTATGCTATTTATGCTTATAACGTGACATCACCGCGCCGCACCGCCCTGCTTCCGTTATCATTGCGATTGGAGCTCAAGTTCATGTATTACCTATCCATCTTCCCTTTTATAGCAGGTCAAACAGTCGATAGATTTCGCAACAGCCATAACAGCACAGTACGTACTAATCTGTAACAACAGCCGTTTGTCGAAGCCGTGTTGCCATAAAAATACAAGGCAATTTGAGGAGCGATTTCATTTTACGATCAAGTAAGTAACAGCTGATATACTTAGCTATAGGGCAAGCTTGCCGTTTTAGGCTGTGGTGACATATTCTTTACCGGTTCTTTACTGGTAACTTAGCCCTATTCTTCGGATGAGAATAAAACCACTTTGACAGTCGGTTGTAATCTGATATAAAAAATGTTTCGTCCTATACGAAGTTTTAACCACTGGTCGGGTATACGTGTTGGAAAGTAGAATATTTCCTGAAAATGTTAATTATTGACCTGGTAGGAGACAAATGTTTCATAGCTTTTTAGGTCAATGCGACCTGTGTATCACAAACCTATGCTATACGAACCTATACTATAGCTATACCAATACAAAACTATACATATATCACTCATACTGAGAGGAGGCCTGTGCCCTGCAGTGGGACGTATATAGGCTGATGATGATGACATATATCACACCTGTACAATTGCCAAAAACTACAATCAAGAAAAAAATCTCTATCAAAAATTAGATTTTTGTTCATTAGGTTAGCATCTAAAAGGACAGTATACATAAGTATGATATATTATGGAGCAATAATACGTCAAGTATCTTCAGTGTTGACTAAACACTGTGCGCTTTTTTGTAATACTTTATTGTAAGAGACTCTATATAAATATTGTCAGATTATTTTGTAAGCCAGTCACATATTTATTGCCAATTTCGTATGATACGATAAGTCCTTACAAGCCCTAAACCCATGTAAATATGTACACACTGTAAACTAGGTACAATTAAGTAGCTACAGAGATTATAGTCGTGTTCGTCTAGTTTTTTAATACGTAAAAGGTAAAGGTAAAAATCCATACGAACAAACATCAAGCCGCTCTTATAAAGTAGTATTGTTAAGGTTTTATGCTCTTACTGCGAGGGACTATAAACTTGGGTCAGTGCGATTTAGTTTAAGTCTGAGTACCAGCTCGTAAATTTAGGAGTTGAATGTTACGCCTCCCGCTAGGGTTGGCTACAGATGTCGATAGTTCTGTTGTAACAATTCTACATATATTTATTTGTGTAAAATAATTTACATACATACATATCCTTTCCCATAAGGGTAGGCAGAGACTACATTGTTCCACTTGCTACGACCCTGACATACCTCTTTTGCTTCATCCACATTCATTAATCTCCTTATACATGCTCATCGGTTTCGGGTAGGTACTCTATAAAATAATGTATTGTTCAAAAACACAAACGTTGCACTGAACTGATTAAAAGAACAAAGGTTTCATACCTCAGGGGATTTCCTCCTACTGATCTTCAATGGACAGAGAATTGAGATTGAGAGTATCATCACATCCTGTTATCCGTCATCAGGGACATAGGGCTCTCAGAAAGGATTTACGACCATCCAGATTCTGCGTGGCAGCTTCTAGCTCCTTCCAATCTAGGCCAATTGATGCTGCCTCTTTGCTGACTGTGCGCTTCGAGCTTCGATGTCAGGTGCTAGCTACCTTATTATTCGGTAGAATTCATTAGTTCTTCGCCTAGACGACGTTTGAGTCGCCGTTTTTAAGGAGTCGATATCGATACTTTTTTATCGTATCTCTAAAGTTTCTAGACCAATCTACTGCGGTTTATTGAGTTTATTTTAGCTTTGATCTGAGATGACATGACGTCATGGCATATGCCAAACCAGCTCATAAACAACAATCTAGAAAATTAACTCTTACTTTTATTGATGTCACAGTAGCATAATTAGGATCTTTACAACATACAATCACGATTATGTTCCCAAACGGGGTAGGCAGAGCATACGAAAACGTGACATAGATATAACCACAAATATGACTATTTCACGCTTTGCAGCCACTTCTAACATAATTTTAGGTTTGAAAACAGAAAAAAGAAATGGAGGAGTGTTATTCTATCCCAACACCCATAAATAACATATGCAGAAATGAAACTCAAAAAACAGTAGATACTTACAATAATAAATAGTTACATGTAGAAATAACACATTCCTACTTATGTATGTTTTTTCTGCGTATTTGTACCCACATTTTTTTTTCTTTTTTGTCGTGTGAAAATCTTAATGCTATTTTCACACAAAAAATAAAAATAGAATACGTCTGATTATCGAGATTCAACAGTATGCTTATAGTTTCGGAAAAAAGTGGCTGTGCCATAAGGATGGACATACGACAGACAGAAGTGACGAACGAATCCATAATAAGGGTTCTGTTTTTTCAATTTATCTCCGGAACCATAAAATGACAATCTAAAACCGCTCCTTATCCTAATCGACCGAGTAATTTAAACACTCCCCAAATTAGGTTCAGAAAATATAACCCCTTAATCGTTAATTATAATGAGTTCTGGACCGACTTTGGCAGTAAACCGCTTCCCGGGAAAGTAGCCATTCCTGGCCGTTAAAACTGTGAAAATAAAAACAGTTTTGAATAACGAACGAGCTTAAACGGCCAAGACGTGCGACGAGCGGCGCGACAAGCGACGCGGCGAGCGACGCGACAAGCGACGCGGCGAGCGACGCGACAAGCGACGCGACAAGCGACGCGACAAGCGATTTCGCTCCCCATTGCATACTGTTACACTAGTTTCACAGCTGTCGGGGAGACCCGTACGGGCTGTTGCTACGGGCGCCCGGAGCGGGAGCACAACTGAGGAACTAGAGCATCGTTTCACAGCTACTGGTCAGTTAACTAAAGCTGGCACGTAAAACAGACGTACGCATTGGGTTTGTGTAGTATCTGTGAATTAGCACGCGGCGTGACTTTGCGCTGCATACGTATCATGAAAAGTCTGCCCGATTTGATCAAAATTATTAATTTTAAACATACTGTTTAGCGAAATTGCACAAGTGTGAGTACTGTGAACGTGCCAGCTTTAGTT
Source organism: Adoxophyes honmai (assembly GCA_005406045.1). Lineage (NCBI taxonomy): Eukaryota > Metazoa > Arthropoda > Insecta > Lepidoptera > Tortricidae > Adoxophyes > Adoxophyes honmai. The sequence continues at coordinate 13,331 of BHDV01065690.1, forward strand.
AACTGACCTATACGCAGTGCGGGTCCCGTGCGCATTAGTCTGAGTCGCTGTGAAACGATTCTCTACTCTAGACTAGAATAGACTAGACTAGACTCTACTGCTCTAGTTCCTCAGTTGTGCTCCCGCTCCGGTGGCCCGTAGCAACACTCGGTAAGTTGAACGAAGTTAGACGATTACGATAGTGTAGAGACGCTTCGGCTTGTCTCGTCAATCTTCGCTTCGCCTAGTTCAGGAATAGGTCCGAAACATATTTAGGTAATCTCCATAATACTACTATACCTGTCACTGTCTAACTAGAGACGTCAGAAAGTAGCAGGTAGACTATCCCGCGCGCGTGTCGTCTCGCGCGACGGATGGATCGCTTGTCGCGTCGCTAGTCGCGGTCGGGAGGGTCGGTCTTGTTGTAAAACTTAGTTTATAGCATCGTTAGATGGAGCGATAATATTTTGTTTTATTACCTCTTTTGCAACCTTCTGGAAGGCGCTTTCTTGTGGTATGATTTTGGTGGATATCATTTCATACGTCAATACTGCCGCAAAGCAGCCACGCATGCACTGTTATGTTCCGGTGGAGGGTTATATAGGTAGAATCACTGTCTCACGAGGCATTCCGGTAGGTATAAGATGATGGTGATCGATAGATTGAATATTGGGATTCGGCTTTACAATTGTAAAGATCGATTCACTTCACAATTACTACGATTGTTAATCTTACTAGGTTGAAACTAAATACGAGTACTATACGCTTATATAATCTAGTAGATTCTTCGACCTATTTTACCAAATTTTTTATTACAGTATTTTTTTTTTTTCTGTGTTGGTTCGTTATAATAACACCTCTTTATTTTGTCCATTAATGTCGTATAGGCGACTAAAAAATTGGTTTTGTCTTCACAGCGTTTAGTGTGCTCTGCCTACCCCGTTTGGAACATAGGCGTGATGTTAAACATTATTTTGTGCCAAGTTTCTTGCGGCGCATTCTTGGTTAATTGGCTATTCATAGTCTTTGCGAATCGTCGGTAGACTCAAAAACAAGAAGCACAAAAGAGCCTACTTGCTTAAATAAAATGATATTGATTTTGAAAAGAACTTACTTTGTATTCATTTTAATTCATTTTTGGTCTGTAAGGGCTACTCTTTTAAGGTCATAAAGGGATCGGGAATTCCTTCAAGGTATAGAATGTGATTTCATATCGCGATTGTACCATAGCCTTGCATGACTAGCCCTTGGATCCTGAGTCTAGATAACTCTTAAATGGCTATCCAGATTTACTGAAGTCGAGTTTAAACCCGCGGTGTCTGGTTTGGAATAACACCGCTCCATTTCTTCCGTGGATGTCGTAAGAGGCGACTAAGAAAAGTATGGTTAAGTTTGGCTGGCAACAAAACAATCACGCTTATGTTCCCAAATGGGGTAGGCAGATCACACGGATCGTGACATAAACAAAACCAAGAATAAAATATGACTATTTCATGCTTACTTCTAGCATAACTTAACAACTTGCTACTAGCAACTTGTCTGAATTATACTTCTTTTACATAACGTGGTCATGACATGACGCGTGTAAATTTTATCTATGTAATGTTTTACCTGCTCTGCCTACTCGGGAACCCACCGTGATGGTTACGTTGTACAAAACAAATGAATGCAGAAACAAAACGCGTAAACTTCAAGCTTCCATTTTTAAACCAACTGAACGGTTGCGATTCGTGGAAACATTTTCGAATCGCTCGAATTCTAATAACGTTCGAGTATTGAGTTATAACCATTCGAAGAAACCTCGCAACCAGTTAAACTAAGTGGATGCGGTGTTTATTACTGAAGGCAACGCGTCTGTTTCCTTCATTAAACTATTCTGTACTGAATTTAATGTTCGTTTGAGGTTCATGTCTGTGCTGTTGCAGAAACCGTAAAATTGTCACCTGTAGTCTAGTTGATAGTAAAACTAGCAGTTGTTTTAATCCCTACTGCTATACAACGTGCATATGAAATGATATCACTACTACACATAGTATAAATCGAAGGCTGTCGCTGTATGCCCCTATGTAGCTTTGATCTTTAATACTACGCAATTGATTTTGTTGCGGTTAATTTTGATAGCAAGAATGATTCAAGTGGAAGATTTTTATGCATAATTCATGCATATTATCGTAGAAAAACACTGATAATTTTGAAGATTTCTAATGTGTTGTCGTAATTCTTTACCTTTTGTGTACTTTTTCACTTTTACACCATGTTTAAAAAGTTACATGTGTTGCTACTACATATTTTGTGATATTTTATATGTATGTTATTTCTACTCAGAATCACGAGCTCAATTCATTTCAATGCACAGTGTTTTTTTGGAGCTCATTTTGGGACAGCCTCATTTTA
>BHDV01065691.1:0-18598 GCA_005406045.1 Adoxophyes honmai
AGAGCATAAAAAGAGCTACAAAAAACTCCTTGACAGAATTATCATATCTTGTCGGATAGCCGAGTTATTGTCAAAAAACCAATCTTAACCTTGTTTTCAAGATGGCGGAAAACCCACATAGGAAATCTTGGTCGACAATTTCAAGTTAAGCTTTTTTAGGCATTCCCTACGTCATATCAAAAATTCAGCTTTCTCGGTTCATTTGCTTTTCAAAATGTATATAATTCCTGTATTATCTGGATGTTTAGGTGTTTTGATATATTGTTGGATTATGAATAATTTGATTCGTCAAAGAAGATTAATTGTCTTTTTACTATTTACTAAAACACCTTCGAATAGCGCGCAAAAAAGTGGACATAAATATGTTGCGGGATGCGCTAGGCTAAATTAAAATACACATATATACATATCCTCACGCCTGTATTCCCGAGAGGGGTAGGCAGAGCACATGAATTCAAAAATCCAGTGTCACGTTTAGCGATTTCAGAGCAACCAGATGATCAAACGTGATACTGCAGTGACAGGTTGCTAGCCCATCGCCCACAATACACTAACCCTATCCCAGAGCCGACTCTTACGACACCCACGGGTAGAAAGGGGGAGGTGCTATTCTAAGCCATACACGGGATATAAATTAAAATCCATACTAATATTATAAATGGGAAAGTGTGTTTGTTTGTTTGTTTATAAATAAGTCTTTCACGGCTAAACGAAGCGACGTAGTGACGTGATTTTTGGGTGGAGATAGTTGAAGGGATGGAGAGTGACATAGGCTCCTTTTTGTCTCTTCAGAACTCCCCATTCCATTAAAGTGAGAAGTGGAAGTTTGTGGAGAATCCCGCAATTTTTTATGTAGAAATCTATAAATTGGTATATGGGCTATCTCTTCTGTGCTACCCCGAATTTAACGCGAGCGGAGCCGCGGGCAAAAGCTAGTTACATAATAAATTAAGTTGCACATTATCAGTTACGAATTAGGTAAAATGGAAACTATATTGCGCGCAAACCAAGCTACGGACTCGAAAAGTCCTGAAATAAAAGCGTATTTGAATCCGAGACTAACTTTCCAGCGACAAAAAACTCATTCTGAAGTCACAAAGAAAGAGAATTTTAAAATTCGTTCAATATGACTGATCAGAATTGAATTAATAAGGAGCGAATTTACAATAGGATTACTAAAGCCGGCGACGGTGGTGCTTCAAATGAATCAGTTGGATCCCGAACATTTTTCGGTCCATTTCCCAGTTTTACTTATGCAAATAAGTTTCGACAGCGAACGAAAACCTGCTGAAATGAAAGCGTTTGTTTCGCGACCATGAATGGCAAGGAGTGGCTAACTTTATTTATTTTTCCTGTAATGAATTATTTTATAGGTGACATGTTGACATTATTTCATTGTTTTATTAATAAAACATAGAAGATAGCTTTTATATGTAGGTTAACATAATCGTTGTCATTTGGTTTCTTGTGATAGTTTGGTTTTTGTTTAAACACAATCAACAGTCCTTTTTTTAGGTTCCGTACCCTAAGGGTTCCAATCACTAAGACTACTGTTCAGCCGTCTGTATGACTGTCTGTTTGTTCGTCTGCCCGCCCCTACCTGTCACCAGGCTGTATCTGGATTTCTGTTGCCACGAGAACTAATACTAAAAATAAAACAAAGTCAAAATTAAAGCGGTTCATCCACTCATCATACAAAATACGTGTTTTTCAAACGAATTCATCGCTTATATGAGCACTTTTTGCTGTTTGTACCGCAGTGATATTTTTTCATTTTTTAGCCGGTTCTTCATTCTACCAGTGTTGTCATTTAACCGTTCATATCTATGCCAACTTCAAGTCAGTTCAACAAGTGCTAGAAGTACCTAAGTCAACTATTTTGCAAGGCTTGAATAGGTAGGCACTTACATATTATACCTTGGTACGGAAAAACGAAAATAATGAAATATACAGAAAGTAATAGTAAAATGACATGTGAAAGCATGTAACTGTAATACAATTTATAATGAAATTTTGACGCGTGTTTTAGTAAAATTATTGTTTGATTGGTCCTGTAAAGTTCATAGGTCAAAAGTCGTCCTTAAGCAAATGAGTTTGCGCCAAAGGTTCAGAGTGGGCGGTGGAAATAGGAAGAGATATAGCAAGATGGCGACTGTTGAGGTTACACGAGGCGAGAGCATCACATTAAAGATGTCGCTGCAAACACACTGCGCGCGAGCATGAGTTTTGATAGACCGCAGAATTCGATGCATCAGTCGTTTATACTACTGGAAAAGCTCTACTTCTTTTTTCACAAGAATCCCCACATAAACCATCCACCTGTATAAATCACATTCAACAAAAAAATACTGGTCTACAACTCAACTGCAGGTTTTATAGTTAATTTTAGGAACGTTGAAGCCATAGTCCTAGTTCAAGTTGAAAGAAAAGAAGCAATAATTATTCTAATTTGGGCTCAAATTGTTTACCTAATTTTCCTGGATGATTTTTCTATGGACGTCCGAAAAGTAAAGCCTGAACTTATTCAGCCGCCTTAGCACGACCTGTCGCAGCCTGCCGCGAGTAGATTATAATTATGCGCGAGGTAAGGCTTTACCTGTCACTGTCTAACTAGAGACGTCAGAAAATGACGGGTGGACTATACCGCGCGCGAGGCGACTAGCGTGTCGCCGAGCTAAGCCTACAGTTTTAAATTTTTACATACATCACGCGTATATTCTCAAATGGGACAAGCAGAGAACACATGAAACGTTACATAAACAAAATCTTAACTATTTCATGCTTCGTAACTAACTTTAAAACTATAGCTTGAAATTCGTACTTGAAGTTTTTGACTAACGTATCGAACAAGTAAAATAATCAACCAGGTCAAATCGAAAATAGATCACTTTTACAACAATTTTAGGCTTAAAGTTGGATTAAAAGTATGACTTGGGTAATAATATATAAGTACCTAATGTAAAATAAAATAACCATGATACTGTGTGACCACCCCCATGCGTTTTAACTATAGGTAGTACCTCTATTGAAATCCTCGATTGCATCCTGTGAATAAAGCGTTGCGAAAATATCTTTTAAATTCTCCACTCCCGACGCTGTTTTTTGAAAGCAAACTTTTTGCAGATTCCCGGCTGAGCCCCGCTCGCTCTAATGACGCAGGGTCGCCGCACTCCGCTCCGAACACAGCATTATAATACAGTATTATCTCGTGTGGTCGTTTACGTGTTTACTTGTTATTTTTACACGTGCTCAATTATTCATCTATAAAGCAAAGACTGGCTAAATAAAATACGCAACGTGGTAATGCCATTCAATAAAGTAAGTAGGCGTTTTTACCCCAAATTTTCATCATAATCTATGGCTTAACTTCACTGATATTTATAGGAAAATGAGAGATTGTCTACTTCTGTCTACCGTTTATGTATCTCTATACCTCATTCAAGGAAACCAGTTAATGGGGAAATCAAAAACTGCAGTGTTCTAATTGGCTACCTTTTTTTTTATCAAAAAGCTTTTGACAGATTGTAACGTCATACCTACTTAATATATTTTTCATACAATTTCAAGTGTTAAATTATTATTTGTTAAATGGACTAAATTTCACAAATGAATATTATTATTACCTACTCTTGTTCTTTTCTTTGCCTTGTACGATTGTTTAATTAAATTAAAAAAAATTGAGCTCGCGAAGCGTCATTGAAGGGGGTACTCGTTGCCTTACTCGTCGTCCAAGCTCTTCCCAGGCATGCTCGATCGGATTGAGATCCGGGCTCCGAGCCGGCCAGTCCATGCACCGAATACCCCACATCGTTCAGGTAGTCTTGTACTACACGAGCAGTATGCGGACGGGCATTATCATGCATGAAAATAGCATTTTCACCGAGTCTTGCCATAAATGGACCGACGTGTTCATTCAGGATTCCGTTATCTTAGGCCATTTAGAGCACCGTTTTCGATCAGTTCTGTTCGCCTTTCTGCCGAAATTCCAGCCCACACGAGTACCGAACCGCCACCGTACGCAACCTTTTCTGCAATGCAGGCTTGCATAAATCGTTCTCCTGGCCCTTTGTACACCTTCACCCTTCCGTCGTGTTGTTACAGCATAAACTTTGATTCGTCTGAGAACACAACTCTTGACCAATCTTCAGTTGTCCAATCCGAGTGTTCGCGTGCCTAAAGGGTTTCAAATTAGCTTCAACAAGCCGCCGTCTTACGGTCCAAGCACTAGAATTGCTCCCACCAAGCCGTAAAAACTGTTGAGCCAATGCAGTTCCCATTAGGAATAGATTTCGCAGCATAGTATTGACTAGATATCGATCCTCCCGTGCTGTTGTACACCTGGGTCTGCCTCCTCCTAGTCTGCGTAAGTTCAACCAGTTTCCAGAAACCGCTGAAGAACACGCTGCACTGTTGGCAGTGACACTCCGACTATTCTTGTTGTATCTCGCTGGCTTCGACCGTTTTCCAGTATTGTAAGGATTCTCGTGCATTCTTCGGGTGTAAGTGACATAATTATTACATTAATAATAACCACTGAACATCTGGGACCATTTTTATATAAGCATTTTATGACAGAACGAAAACAAAAGCAAAAACAGATGGGAAATGACTAAAGTTCTATATTTCAAAAACGACCATTTAGTTTAAATTTATTTTTTAATGTCCTTATTTTATATTACCAATGATTACTTTTGATTTACTTGTAATTAAGGAGGATAAAATTGTCTATAAGGTTAAATTTATTTCACTTAGCTAGCTGTATTAGTTTTTAAGCAATTTATGTTGGTGACCCGAAAGTTTTGCTCTCGAGTGGAGGTAATTAAAATCGCACCAGTAACGTATTTTGTACCCTTTACTGCATCTTTCGCGTTTAGAACATTAGATTAGACTTAGTGTGTAGTTAATCTGAATTGGTGCAAGTCGGCCTAAAATAATGTATTTAATAAGGTAGAGTCGTACTATTTGTAGACGTAGGGACAATAACTACTCACCTACTTTCTTAAAAATTAGTTCTAGGTACAATTTGTACCTACATACATACATATCCTCACGCCTGTATTCCCGAGAGGGGTAGGCAGAGCACATGAATTCAAAAATCCAGTGATACGTTTAGCGATTTCAGGGCAACCAGATGATCAAACGTGATATTGGAGTGACAGGTTGGTTACGACACCCACGGAAAGAAAGGGGGAGGTGCTACGAGTATTCTAACCCGGCACCACACGGCATGTATTATCAAACCGCGTTTAGAAAGGGATTGAGCTCATAAGTCATTTTTGAACTAAGGCATGATATGACATTGTCAGTGGTAGAGTAAGCAGATAAAGTAAATTGTTATTTTGGTACAATTAATTTCTAAAGCATGGAAAAAATATCAAATTATGTAGCGTTTTTCTATTGATTTCCGTTAGCATTAAGAGATAATACTTCAGATCAAATAGAGTTACTTTCTTAAACCTGTAGCGTTTTAAAAGTATTTTAAATATTGTTTTATTTATGTATTTTTGAAATAATGTGGTTAGTGACAGATTTGTCAGATATGATATTACAATTTTTTATTAAAAGATTACAGTATTTACCGAGAATAAAGTTTAAATATATGCAAATTATATACAGCTATTAATTCTATTATCTATAACTATAACTTATAAAGATATCAAATATTGGTTTATAATTATATTTAATCATTTATTAAGTACAATTGTGCTAACGGTACTCTCGAATCCCTTTCTAATCGCGGTTCGATAATACCTACATGCAATTACATAAAGTACGTGATTATAAACAGACCCACACTAGGTACTAGATGAACAAATAGCTATTAGGCATTTATACGCATAAACCGTTTTACAATAACAATGCTGCTGTATCATATCTCGACGAATTCTAGTCGGGTCGCCGGTCGGGCGGGGTTTGATTTCGCGACGTTTTCGTTCAACACGACTCGATCCATCCCATTTCCATTTCGAGATCAAATACTATTCCAGTTTTCGTCGCTTCAGAGCCACAGGGTGTTTCAGGGGGGCCATCGTCGTAATAATTCATAATTGCATGTATTGTATTTTCAAACGCCGGTGTTGTGGAGTGAAAAAGTGAAGAAGTTATGTAGCTTTGGATGAAAAACGCATTCAGAAACCATAATTCGATAGCTATTTTTTGTCCTTTTCAGTAGATTTAAAGTAGAATAAAAAACACAACTGAAATGTACCTACAGTAAGAATGTATTTATAGCATCACAAAACTAATTGTGGCGAGAAATGCCTCAACTGTTTGCCCAGTTTTGAACAACGGAATCAAATTACATTTAGCCGCCTTTCAGTAGATAGAGGTGTTCTGATTTTGTACTACGATTATCACACCAATAATATTCAGGACATTATGCTATTCTATTATTATTAGTACGGATTATTATTACTGATAAATGTTAAAATATACTTTAGGCGAAAGGAAACTAACTTATCACTGTTATTCCTCTTTCATTTATGTTTAAAACTAAAATTATGCTCTAAAAGTGGCTAAGAAACGTGAAATACTTAGTGCCCTTTGTTCACCCAATTTGGGAATACAGTCGTGATGTTTATGTATTTGTGTATGTATCGCTGTCGAGTTAGAGATTTTTTCTTTATAACGATAAGTTTTTCTTTATAAGCATAGTGTATTAATTTTTTTTGTTGAATAAAAGCAGAAAGTATTGTACCATTTTGATTCTTGTAATTTTCATCAAGAATGTTATCTTAAACTCTACTTTTTATGGAAGTGCTAAGCGTTAACTTAACACAAGGTAGATAATATATGTTTACTCGTGCACTAGTGAAATGCCGTTTTATAAGGCTATTTTTCTATTCGTCAATTAAATTAATTTAACCCTACTTAGAACATATTCAGCAGACTTAATTTTTTTTGATACATTATGAAATTAATAACAATTTTTCTTTCTGAAACGTAAAATACAAAATCACTGTAAGTACAGAATCTGAATAAATCCTTATAACCTATTAGAGATCGTATTAGATTTATTTTATTTGTGGTAGTGGAACAATCAGTAAGAATTTAGTAATTTCCGACTGTTTATGAATTAATGAAATTCAGGATAATAATTGTGTGAAGATGAGCTTACGGTACGCGCAGCAGCCTGTACATCAAGCACCTGCGCCAACCCCGCCGGATCACGTACTTATTAATTCCACAGAATAGAAATTGGATTCCTTTATTGGAGCAACGATTATTCGATTTTCATTTCACATTCGTCTGCTCCTAATTTATTCGAGATATAATTGAAGTGTCGGGAAGGAATTAAGAAGCCTGAAGTGTATTTTAACTTCGAGGAGAATTCAGGTAGGAATAATATTGTTTGTTGATGTGGTGCAAGTACAAGTATAATAATAAATATATTATTTTAAATGGACATTACTTTTTTAGTTTAGGGAAGAAATGTCATATCATCTATTCGAATAAGGTGCCTTTATGGAAACTGGTATGTTTAGAGTAAGCGCAAGTCTTAATGGCTCCTAAATGCACAGGCCAATAACGCGCTAAACTCCGTCGTTCCCCAGACTTACCCTTTCGTGACCAATTCATTAAACTTGGCCACAACAGTTCGTATGCAAAATAAGCCGCTTTGTGCGCCCGGCGCGGCGTAAGTTTTAATAGAGTGGCTTTGGTCACATGCTGTGAAAGCCGAAGGATCGTTTTACACTGGCTTGGTTGGTAGGTACTTAATTTTTCGACTTGTATACCGTAGGGATGTACTAGTAGATTCAAAAGTGTCAATAAAATAGACTTACTTAAAATAGACACACAAGCGTTAGTAGAACACACGTTTAGTACGAAAGAGGTGAAAATAGTGAAAGGTTACTAGCTTGTCGTATACTTACTTAATCAAATCAAGGGCTGCTAGGCTAGGAATCAATTTCTGGTCTGATTTACAGTTTTTTATGATAAATTATTTTCATTTACTCTCCAGTTACTTAATTTTATCCGAGCCGTCTTTTATAATAAGAATCATATTGGCCTTCGCCAAAGATTGACATAATTATATTGCATTTAAAATAATCTACTAAATGAGATTTTTTTTTCAGTGAAATTAAATGACGTCTCAATTTTAGACGCTTTTGAATAAGTATTTATTGTTGCTTTTTTGTTCACAGAAACGTTAATACAAATAAATTCCAGCCTGCTTGTCAAAATTATTACAATTGAAGATATTAACTAAGTTCTGATCTTATGCCAGGAATTTGTTTTATAGAGAAATCTGTCAAAAGCCATGTTCTCTATGTAAGTAGGTATAAAACCTAACTACCTAATTTATTTATCACTGAAATGTAACATAATGAATCAGAATAAAATTCGCTTCTACAGTTGTGGCTAAATATAATTTACGATATATTTATTTCCGTTTAAGAAGAGGTATCAGGTTCACCCGGATTATTCTGCCGAATATAGTCTCATCAGCTCATCACATACCTTATAGAGAAAACTTACATTACCGTGACCATCGAAAAAGCTTATGAAAATGTCTAACGCTTGTTAGCGTTAAGAGTGCCATCTTAGCCAAGCATGTCATAATACTCTTACAGCTGCGACACTAGTTTCAAATTATTACCTTACCTTAGCTAAGAAGCACGCACTTTATCAAAGTGTTATTATATCCTAAAATATTACAAAATTTTCAAGAAAATATTTAACATGTACCTACGGTCAAGTGCAATAATAAGTAACGATTTAATCCGTAACCTTATTTCCTGACGTAAGGTGCTAAGTACAAATTTATTTTAGGAACACACTTTTTAAAAAGGTGTGTAGGTACATCTTTTTCCCCGTGTACATCTACGAGGTACAATCCTCATTGCTAAGAAAATTTCGGTCGCAGTTTTGTTTAACACGATTTAGTCAAGTGTAAAAATAGGGGTGCACCTCTTATTGTTGAATACCCATTACCCATATCTGTTGAGAGAGATTTCTTAATTCAACGGCGTAGAGAGTTGTCTTTACGTCGTTGAATTAAGAAATGTTTAACATATGTATTTATGAGTAACTTGTATGCACCGAAAGTTTTGCGCTTAATTGTAACTTGCTCCTGAAATTATTGAAAAGGTGATATTATGGTCATGCCATTCGAATTATTCTCTGGTTAAATATAACTAGTTTTTGGCGTTACGACAAGACATACGTGCATACGCCACTTGCAACATAGGTATCTTAAATCTCGGCTTTAGTATTACTAGTCGATATTAAAAGCGATGTAGCAAGTGGCTCTTAACACATTTGCTGCTATGTTTTTGAGTGGAACCTTCTTCAATTTCCACGAATGCATATGGATCTTTGACAGCGGTACCTACTGGGCGGAAGTTACGAAAATGCCACGTATATGCACCATGTCATAGGACAGTTTAATAATTACATATGTATTATTTGTATATGAGATCACATTACAATGTATTATCAATTCGTATAAATTAGAAGTATAGTATTTATCTAACAAACATTCACATAGAATTACACCACTACTAATGTAGCAATAGTTAGTTAAGAAATATCACCGGCTCAATCTTACCTACATTGTATTTCAACGCACACACGACCCGGTCCTTAATGAAAATAAAATAGCTTGAGTAGTCGATTGTGGGGACAAAATCCGGACTTCCATAAGACCACGTCCATCACGAGGGATAAAAATAATACTTCATAATAATTTTCATCATCCTCCGCCTTCTAAGTCTGTTGGTGTGCGGCGCGCGTGTCGCGACTGCATAAACATTAGGCGAGGAGCTGCAACCTAATGTTATGGAAACACATATTTGGGACTATCGAGAATGATTTTTCACTCCGTTAGCAATATTATTACCATTATTAATCATTTAAAAAATAAATAAAGTAGGTATTTCACCCTAACATTCGCTGTTCTATAGGTAGCAGTTCATAATCATCATCATCAGTTCAATCATTAAGGCGTCCACTGTTGTACACAGGCCTCCCCTTTAGATTTCCATAATTAGGGTGCCTGCATTCAGGGTGTTCAGGGTGTTCCGGCGATCTTTATTAGGTCGTCTGTCCATCTTGTATGTCGACGTCCTACGCTGCGCTTGTTGATCCGTCGTCTTAATATGAACACTTTTCTAACCCATTGCCACGTAAACTTGCTAACCCGGGGGCTACATCGTCGTTCGTCGGTTCGTCTACGGATCTCCTCATTTCTGATTAGACCACGTAGAGATACCCCGAGCATAGCCCTCTCCATTGCTCGCTGAGCGACTTTGTGCTTTCTGATGAGGCCGAGTGAAAGGCCGCGTTTCGGTGCCGTAAATCACCACTGGTAACACACATTGACTAAAGACTTTCGTCATGAGGCACTGAGGTATGTCGCACGAAAAGATATTGCGTAGTTTCCGGAATGCTGCCTAACCAAGTTGGATTCGGCGGTTGACCTTTTTCCGGAAGTTGGACCTACCTAATAGGACCGCTTGTCCTAGATGTATGAGTCAAAAACTTCGATTATCAAGTTTCCGACAGAGACTGGGTTGGTCACAACTTGGCATTTACTGCAGCAGCATTTGGCTTCAACAGTTAACGGACCTAAATTCAGCTTCAGGTCCTGGATTTGAAACTGGCAGGTGTTTCTCTGATGCAAGTAACGATTCTTGTGCTCTAGAGAGGCCTAAATGTTTAATTGATGTTTAACACTTTATGCATGACTCGTACACAAATAAGTAGATATTTATCAAGGCTTAGTTTAATTGCTATCTAACTTAACGAGTGTGTATTGTCACAAAATGCTGAGATGTGTGTTCGTGGTTGTATTCGTTGCATAACCCAGCGCGCAAAGAGGGCAGTGCGGCTGCAGGAGCGCTCGGCGCGCTGCTGGCCGCGGCGGCTCCCGGTCCACTCGCTCGCCGCTGTGATCTCTGCCCCATTAATCTGGCTATGCGTGCGATATTTCTTACTAACAGATGTTTAACTCACCACAATGAAATATATTGTTTCCTTCCCTCAAACGAGGATAAAAATAAACACCTGGCTTAGTGTTACATTTTCCACATGATTTGCAGTATTTTATTTTTCAAAGTTTGTATTTTTTAACGATGTAAAAGTTTATAATATTGAAGGTGTTTAGAGTTCGAAAATTTAATAAAAATCAGCTAAATTCTTCCCGTCCTAAGCCAAAGTCTCTTACAAAACTTTCACAATTAAGGCTTGTAGCTGGTTTGGGCTCTAACGTGGGTTTTATTAAATTTTATTCGCGATATTTTGCTTGCGTATTTTTCTCGTGAAACTTTGGCGGTAAACAATAAGCTGTTTTAATTAATTTAACTTTCTTTGAGTACGGTTACCGATAATAATTAAGAAATTAAACTTGTTCGTAGGTAATGCAGTAGAATTTTCAATTGGGCAATTTGGATTAAAATGTTTTAGGTATCTCATGCACTGCTTAAAATCCGACTTTTTCTAGAATTTATAAATTGTTATAAGTAGGTACTTTTTCCATTTGTAACAAAGTTTACACTTTACTTACTTTAACCTGTGTGGTGTCGGGTATAGAATAACACCTCTCCATTTCTTCCGTGGATGTCGTAAGAGGCGACTAAGGACATAGGTTAAGGTATACTTTAGGCGACAGGCTTGCTAGCCTGTCACTATTGTACCTGCCACCTCAAAACCTAAAAAATATTATGCTAGAAGTGGCCACAAAACGTGAAATAGTCATCGTTTTGTCTATGTAGCGTTTTATGTGCTCTGCCTACCCCGTTTGGGAATACATGCGTGATTGTAAAAAGCCTAACCTAGGGTGTCACTGGTAGCGGAGCACGACCCAAACTACCGATGGTTAGAGCTGCAGACGGACGAACCTCCTGACGATGCGCGCCGTATTGCGGAGCACCGCCTTTTGCATCTGATCCTTGATCCTTGAGCCAACTGTCTAGCGCAAAGCTGGCCAATAAATTCACTAGGCAAGCAAATTTTTTTAATTCTGGCGACGGCGCGACACTCTAGCGAGTCTTTTAAGATGTTAGTCGAGACTCCTCGTTATGAGACCGGTAGCTGAAACCACTACCGGTACAATGATTGTCTAACCCACATCCCACATGGCGATCACCTCGTGAGCCAAATCAAGGTACTTGCTGAGTTTGTTCTTCTTGGCTTTCACTAGATATTATATCTTACATGTACTTACATATTCTCACGCCTGTATTCCCATGAGGGGTAGGCAGAGCACATGGATTCTAAAATCCAGTGCCACGTCTAGCAAATTATATCTTACTAATATTATAAACGTGAAAGTTTGTGAGTATGGATGGATGGATGTATGGATGGATGGATGTATGTTTGTTACTCCTTCACGCAAAAACTACTGAATGGATTTTCATGAAACTTTACAGTAATGTAGCTTATACATCAGAATAGCACATAGGCTATAATTTATAAAGATTTTGTTTGAATTTTCCAAAATATGACGATAAGTGTCGAGAAAGTAGGAAACAATCTAATGTCTGCTGGCTATTCTGGCGGGCGCTTCCTAAATAATTCCGAAATGTCTTCTGTGTTAGCCCGAATTTAACGCGTGCGAAGCCGCGGGCAGAAGCTAGTTTTAAATATTTTTCAATACCTAGGTTCTATTTAACCAAATGAGAATATTGTTTAGCCTAGGAATAAGACTTTATTACCCGCTTTTTAGGGTTCCGTCGTCCACAAGGAACCCTTATAGTTTCGACATGTACGTCCGTCCGTCCGGGCTCGTACTCCGCCGCTACTGCACCAATTGTCGCTAAAATTGGTGGAGAGATAGAGTTACAAAAGTTGGTTTTTTAAATTATGAATAAAAGGTTTTTTCAGCCCCCCCCCCTCCTCCCATATAACGAAAAGAGTTTTTTTTTTAATTATTGGACTAACCCTAACGTGTGGGGTATCGTTGAAAAGGCCTTTTAAACCCGCCGGCCCGGTAGATCATAACCCCCCGGCCTTGAGATAATCTAAAACAAAGTTAGATTATGAGATGTCCCCCCTCCGTAACTTTTGAAATATTACTAAAACTATTCTGAAAAAAATATGGTATGTACCTCAAAATAAGTACTTTCAATTAAAATTATAGCAGACTCGGCATCATGGATAGTTATTTTTATACAACTCGACCAACTTGTGTAGTTACAGTCGTCCGAACAAAATGTATGGAGTCAACCGCAAAATCAAATTTAACTAGCTACGGAACCCTATCATGTGCGTGTCCGACATGTCGGACAAGGGCATGCCCTTGCCCGATTTTTTGATATGAAAAATTGGTTTACTCGCGCGACTTATTCCAATTCTTATTCTCGTTTGGATAAATCGACCCTTAGTCATCGAAATTACTGGCTTTCTTATTTTGTTAGAAAATACAATGAATTAGAAAATCAAATTTGACTATTCATTAGAAAACAGACACACGTAAGTGTCTGTCTGTTGTTAATTGTTGTTATTCACATAATTTTGTTTTGGTAAGAAATTTAGATACCTATACAACGTGTTACAAAAATACGAGTAAAGCAGATAGGGGGTTAAATAAGGAGTCAATATACAATATTTGCCAAATGACCCACTCAATGTGTATGGGGAGCAGTTTGAGTATATGAGTTACCTACTATGAGAGAATGATATACTATGAGTTTTGAAGGTGTAAACTTCTCCGACTAATAATCGCAAATAATGGTCGCAATATTCGAAAGCAAATTCGATCAAACCGGGTCGATTAAGAGTCGAACTCGTACACAAAGGGTCCGTGCCAGTGTAATAAAATCGTATTTGTTACACCCTACACACCCTCTTCATACAAAGTAGCTTTTGGATTTGACCAAAAATACATAAATCGCTGAATATGTGCCAACTCGTTAAATGCTGGAAAAAACACGTTGCTTATGTCGACCTGTTTAATCTTGAACTTTATTTTGTTTTTAGTATATTTGTTATTATAGCAGCCAAACAAAATATGTGCCAATAGCAACTATCTAGCTACCATAGTTCATGAGATATACTTTTTGACAGGCAGGAAGCAAACAGCATTGCTCGCACTGTTGTGTTTTGGCATAAGGTGAACACAACAGAAGTACAAGCTGTTAATATTGTGGGTATCGTAAATCGTAAGGTGGCGGGCGCATATTTTGCTGTGTATTCATAAAGCCTACCTCGGTGTCAAAAAAAGACGGACGAATGAAGATACAGTGGAGTACTAGGATCCCGTTTTTACACTTTAGGTACGTAATCCTAAAAATCGTTCTGTATAGGCTGTCGTTTATATAGGGTGTTTTTTAAGAGGTGTAGAACTTTGAAGTGGAATTAAAGATTTTCTTTTTATATTGACATGAAATTCACTTTATTTAATGGATAATCTTCTGGCATATGGCTCCCTTGGCTGGCTTGGTCGTAGTCTAATCTGGTTTTTCAAACATTTGTGGCCATATATCGGCAACAACGCGGCGAATGTTGTCCTCCAAGTGGTATGTTTTTTCGGGCTTATCCACGTAGACTAGCGATAGTAACGATTTCACATATCCCCACAGAAAATTTGTCAAGCGTCGTTAAATCGTAGGATCATGGAATCAAGGGTCCGAAACGTGAAACGATGCGGTCACCAAACGTTTTTTTCAATAAATCAATTGTGGCACGAGCTGTGTGACATGTTGTCTCGTCTTGTTGAAATCACATCTCCTGCACATCATGATTGTTTAATTTATGATCTAACTAATCAGTCAGTATTCGTGGCCCTATAGCGGTCACCCTCACCCTTCACTGTTAGCTAGCATCGGTATTAAGGAAGTACGGACCGATTATTTCACCAGCCCATAAAGAACACCAAACAGATTTTAAAATAAATTTGGACCATTCGAAAGCGTTGTTTAGATGTCAGTCTATTCTTGTTTAAATGCCATACCAAACTAAACATTAATCACCTAACAGCTGACAAAATAGCCGCCAGTTAAAATAGTAGTAGGTATTGACTACTTAAAGTTGTATACCTCTAAAAAACCCGTTGCTTTGCATAAGCCCTACCACATGTAAAATGTACTCAGCGGGATACTCGATGTATCAGAAGCTGATATCACAAAGCTCTAAGGAATGTTATTACCGTCATTAATATGAAAGTTCAGAATAGAATTATTATTCCGTCCTTGGAGCCGGAGGTTTCAAGGAATGATCCCCAATCAGCAAAACAATTAAAACCTACTCAAAAAGGTTGGGGCTTATTTTTAAGCTTTTCTACCTGATCCCTTGGTAATAAATTTTGCAAATGCTTTATGGTGTCACAAGCAATAAGCGAGCGACTTTCCGCGGATATTTTAATTAAGATGTTATGTATAATTATCCATATAACGAAGCAATTTAATGTTGTGTGTAAAGTTCCCAATCCGCGCTGGACCCGCATGGTTACAACAGCCCGTACCGTCTCATACTGAAAGGAGGACTGTTCCCAGTTATGTGGCGCAGTTATGTGACGTTTATAGGATGGATGACTATATTACTATCATATACTTTTGGACCATGCGTAATGTTGTCGTTTGTTATATGTAAACAAATAAAAACGGTGAAATCGAATAATGAATAATAGGATGTTCTGACGTTTCATTACCTAGTCACAAAAGTTATGAATAACCATGTGAATATTTTGCAGAAAACAGATTAATATTCGGTTACATACATAACAATTGAATACGTGTAGGTATACTATATTTGTTAGTATATTATATTATCAGTATCATTCCATTATAGAATTGTAAAGTAAAATGTAGTTATTTTTTATTAAAACCACTCAACTCAAAAAATAATAATTATGTGTCCGTTCGTTATCCGGTTGTATCTTAAGTCTTTAGGGAAAAAATGGGAAGTATGGAAATACAGACACAGTATTATTCATATTTAATGGTCGTTTGTGCACAGAGATGTATAAAAGGCCTTTGTGATTTTTAACAAAGTAATTGTAGGCTTTTAAGCATTGTTTTGAAAGAATTTTCATATAATGAGCTGTATTAAATATTGAATTTCAGTACCTAATAATATTATATATTAATAATATTAATAATACATAATAATATTAGCACCCGTTAAACTAATTGAAATAAGTAAACTTTGAGAGCAGGTAGTTGCTTTTAATCAATTATTACTTATCACAATTTTCTTAGCGCCTCTGGACCTTGGACTTCGTCCTTTGCCTTGGGAAGGAGCTGGGATCGTGAGCTGTTCGCTTGCATGAGTTGATCAATCGGGGTGTAGGACCGATCCTACCGAACTGAACCTAAGTCCAAACTTTCCGGTTATCGACCATGAAAAAGTGATTGCTTTCGCATCATTACAATCACTAATTGCTGCATAGTAGTAAATGGATAAAAACAATCTACGACAGTAACGAGCGAAATATAATGTTTCTTTGTTTCTACTTATGACAGTGAAAAATGTAGGATCTTTTGAATGGCGTTATTATTTGTGAGTAATTATTCCCCCAAATCTGGCTTAATTTACTGCGTAGTTTTGGGTTGAGAAAAACACCTTTCCCTTTCTTCCGTGGATGTCGTAAAAAGCGACTAAGAAAATAAATTAAGGCTTAAATATTTTAGGGGAAAGCTAGTAACCTATCGCTTTTGTACCTCTCAACTTGATAAATATTCTAGAAGTGGCTATGAAATGTGAAGTAGTCATGGGTTTGACTATATAGCGTTTTGTGTGCTCAATATATCCCATTTGGGGAAACAGGCGTGATTAAGCTTCATTTAACAAACTATACGCTCTACAACAGCATTGAACTGAGCATACATACATACATACATATTCTCACGCCTGTATTCCCAAGAGGGGTAGGCAGAGCACTGAACTGATACCACTAACCATCACCACCAATAGCTCTGGAATTTTGTATCCGTACCCGTTCAGAAGCATGTTTATTTTCTGAATGTCAGTAGTTTTTCGGCTCTAGTAAAATTATCATTTCAGACTTAATCCTCTTTTCACTAGGTCTCCAGAAATAAGAGTGGGTGAAAACTACGAAATGAGGCGTTCACTACGCGTTTTGCTGTAGCTTTTTTAGTCATAGTATATGATGCCCACTTTGGTGGCGCCGTAGTAAACCGGGATTTATTCGTACCACCACATTTTCTTTTTAACTTGCCCTGTAAACGGCCCGGCTAATGTAATGGCTCTGTATATCCTTGTTGAAGGGAGGGCAGGGCCGTTAATACTGTTCGCGTTTAAACGAGACGTATTGGCTTTCCTCGGACCCTATATCTATTAAGTCAGGTACAAAGCTGCGTTGAAAAAGAATTCTTAAATAGCAAGTCGCTTTCATGGATTAACATTGATCTGTACTTTTAATTTTCTAACAGTGTTTATATTGTAGTAGATTTACACGTCGTTCCAGAATGGAAAAAAACACAGTAAATTTTCGATTGATGTTAATCGCTACTAGCTTCGTTTACTGTGTTCCTTTTGTCATTGTAATTTGGCAGAAACAGTTATCCTTTCTACTACGTTTAACCCCCGACCTAATAAGGTAGTGGTTTATAAAATGCTATGAGTTTTTCAACTTATTAAGTTCGTTAGACCATAGGTACGAATACAAAATTACATTTACTGTAACTATTGTTTAGGCCACTGGGTTTAATTAGTGATAAGCTGATAAGCACCGCTTTACACGCAATATATTTATGAACACACAAAAAAACAAAAGAAAGAACATAAAATTGTATGTACACGCCATGGTGCAACGTCGACTCGGATGACAACTAAAAAACCCAAAGAAAAAAAAAACTAGTGTAATAATGTACAGATAAATAGAGCCGCCATGTCAATTACTGTAATTAATATATATACCTACAGGGTGGAAAGTTTCAATGGGCCCTGGAGAGGAACTACTCTAAATCCTTTAGTTAGCTCATTTTACTGAAAGAAAACATTCCTTTATTTTTACCCACGACGGAACGGAGCAGGTATAATGCGTTTAGGGTAAGAGATGTTTGTGTGTGCGTTTGTCCGTTTGTCCGTTAGTCCGTTTGTGCAAAGTAATGTTCCCATCTATCCCACTTATCTTCTAAACTAATGATCCGATTTTGATGCGGTTTTCAATTACGGGTTTGTGTTTGATGAGTTCATGTTCTTAGATAGGTGTCATGGCTGTAACTCACTAGGGGGCGCCACAATATTAGTGCCAAGCAAATGTTCAATGTTCCCACCTATCTTCTAAACTAATGATCCGATTTTGACGCGGTTTTTTAATAACGGATTTGTACTTGATAAGTTCATGTTCTTAGATAGGTGTCATGGCTGTAACTCACTAGGGGGCGCCACAATATTAGTGCAAACTAATGTTGCGATATAATCAAAACGAAATGTCCGACTACAATTCTGTTTTCAGCAATTTGTACGTGGTAGCTTAATGCATATTCCCAAACAATAAAAATTACGTCTGTAACTCTCCAGAGGGCGCTACACTATTACTGCAAAATAAAATTGCAACAATATTAAAACGAATTGTCTGATTTCAATGCGGTTTTCAGCAATGGGTTCGTAGTTGATTGGTACATTTATAATTCGTATATACTCTCTAAAAAGTGTAAAAAAATAAGAAAATTTAAAAAAATTTAAAATG
>BHDV01065691.1:22475-49444 GCA_005406045.1 Adoxophyes honmai
CCTAACTCTATAGCTTGCTTGGCACATGCATCAGCTTGCTCATTACCCGAAATTCCTACATGCCCTGGGACCCAAGCAAGTGTTAATTCGAGACCTTGTACATAACATTCGTATAAGGTTTCCTTAGTCTTCAGGTTTATATACAGAGTATCTTTAGACCGAAGTGGACACTTTGCAATATCCTGAAGGCAACAGACAGTCAGCGAAGGTAAGACAGTTGTTTATTTTGTGAGATTCTACATATGACACAGCTTCATACAAAGCTATGGCTTCACCAGAGAAATAAAGGGTTGCCATTAAATTTCAAAATCAGGGGCCATTAACATAATTTTGGAAAGATTTTACCAAACATGTGGGATCTTTATGTGTCCAGTATTTGGGTAAATATTTGGGCGTTTGAACCGCTGTCATTATTCTCAACACTTTTTTTATTAGATTCATTTAGAAATTGGTATAATAAGTGTATCATATAGTGTCTATGTCTTACAAATAGGCAAATATTAGACTATTACATACGAGTATATACACATTTCCAACAGCAACTAATAAAAAAAGTGTTGAGAATAATGACAGCGGTTCAAACGCCGTTCATATTTACCCATTTAGCAGAAGAAGTTAGATGAAACAAATTGTCTAGGCGGGAAATAAGAGGATGATCTGCGTACTGAATAGTCCTGTAAAAGAAACGGTCAGAAAGAAATTGTCTGCGCAACCCTGAGAGGAGGATCAAGGCTTCTACTTGGAGAGCATTGATGGGAGAGGACTTCATAGCACCTGATATTATTCGCAGGCACTTTGACTGCAGCTTGCCTAGGCATGAGAGGGAAAATTTGCTACAAGGCTCCAGAAGGAAAGAACCATAATCTAAATGACTACGAACAATGGCGTTGTAGAGAAGCTTCTGTGACTAAGGGTGAGCTCCCCACTACACACCTGAAAGAGCTCTCATGATACGAGGTGCGGTCCAAAAGTATCCGGCCTAACAAAGAAAACAAGTAGATACATTTTTTTTTCGGCGTATTCCTTTACTATTTCAATGCACTTCTCAGATTTCGTGATAAGCATTTTCTATCCCCTTAAAAAAAAAACTGAAGTTATGTCCTCAAAATGGGCGAAAACCGCTTGAGCCACTTCATCATCCGAGGAAAATCGTCTTCCCCTTAAGTCTGCCTTCAGCCTCGAGGTCAAAAAGTAGTCACTGGGGCCCAGGTTGGGGCTGTAAGGCGGGTGGCGAATATCCTCGAAGCCAGATTTTGCTACAGCAGCTTTGGCATTCGCAGCAGTGTGACCCGTTCAGCAGTGTGAACGGGAGCATTATCGTGGAGAACCCGAACACCTCTACTAAGTTTTTCACGTCACTTCTGCTTGATCGGCTCTCGTAACTGCTCAATAAGGGTGGCGTAGTAGCTGCCATTTGCCGTGGTATTTCTTTCTTTTATGTCGATCATTAGTATTCCGTGACGATACCAGAATAACGTTGCCATTACCTTTTTGGTGGATTGCGTTACTTTCGTCCTTCTGCGTGGCTTCTCACCATTTCGACGCCACTTCATTGATTCTCTTTTGGGCAGAGGATCATAGTACAAGATTGGTTTCGTTTCCCGTAACAATCGACTCCAAATAACTTTCTCCGTAACGCCTATACATATCTAATGCCCGCTCCAGACTCTCCACGAGGCTACACGAGGGAACGCGAGTGCGAGAGTGAGGACGGTTCGCTCGTGTCGCCTCGTCTTCCCTCGCCTCGCCTCGCTGTCGCTCCGATTTGTGTCGGTTTTTCGGACGCGAGTCAAAGGACGCGAGGGGGTGAGGCGAGAGAATCAACCACACTCTCGCGCTCGCTCGCTCACTTTGTTATTAGCTGCTGCAGAGTAAGGACTTGCGTATTTTTTTATCATGGTGGAGTGGAGTAACGATTTGTGTACCACATTTATGGAATTATATAAAATGGAACCAATCATTTGGAATCCAAAAAATCCATATAAAGTAGCTAACAGAGTCAGTTCAGTCACGTCCATCTTGTAGTAGACGTAGCGGGCTACTGAGTAAATCGAGAGTGTGGATGGCTGGCACTCCTGCAGCCTCCACTCGTCAAGACTCGTGCCGAGAGCCTCTAGGAGGCGCCTCGCGAGAGTCTGGAGCGGGCATAAAACTTCTTGAGAGCACGCTTTTCGCTCTGTTCGCTACATTTCTTGCATTTTTTTCCTAAGTATAGGGAGCTGAACATTATCATATGCTGCAGTGATATCTAAGAAAACCCCAACCAGGTGATGACCTCTGGAAAAAGCTAGTCTAATGTCAGAGGTCAAAATCGACAAGCTCTCCATGGTACCGCGTCCTCGTCGAAAGCCAAATTGGGATGTTGACAGGATATTACGGCTCTCTAAGATCCACTCTAGTCTATCCTTGATAAGGTGTTCCATTATTTTAGATAATGTAGAAGAAAGAGCAATTGGCCTGTGAGAAGCAGGCTTAGATGGGTCTTTATGGGGTTTATTTGTTATTTCCAGGGCTCAGGAATGACACCACTTTCATAAATTTGATTCAGAATTGAGAGGAAAAAGTGCTTTGAAGGTTCAGTACAATTTTTAAGAAAAGAATAAGAAATTCCATCAATTCCCGGGGAAGAGTCGTGAAAGTGATTCAGAACAGCAGAGAGTTCAGAGAAAGAGAAAAGTTCATCCATTCTATCACTAGAATGGGGAGACGGAAAGAATGGAAGAGAATCTTGTGATGGGACATAAGGTGGAGATAGTTTATCTATAAATGCATCTAACCAAGCAGCAGGGTCATTGGATGTTGGATTATAAGCCCTCTTGCCCATCTACTTCATTGAGAGCACAGAGCACGTACCGATAGCATGTCTCGTCACACCGTTTCTTGCGGGGCGCCATCAACTCGTGCATTTCTTTCACGTTCACCGTGTCAGGAAATTCTTTTATGAGCGCGGTTTTCAATTCTTCGTAGCATTTAAATACCTACTTTTTCCGATCGTAGCCATAGCTCCTGACAAAGATCTTCTCGCGATGATGAGAGTTTGCTGATCCGTCCAGTTAAATATTTCCTTATTGTCTTCGATGTCTTGGGCCCATTTCAGCGATGAATACGTCTTATCATCACTACCGAATTTCGCGATGTTAAAATAATTGTCAGACATTGAAAAGCAATTGTTTTCCGCCGCCATTACGCCGCCTTCTAGATTTTTCGTCGTAAATCGTAAATTCCCAATTTTGAAATTCGTCGTTCGTCTTTTCGTTCGTAAAATTGTTGTAATCGGAGAACAGTCTTCTTAAAATTTGTCTTCTTCGCGCGCCGGTCTTGAAATTAGCTGCCGTTAGCCGTGTAGGTACCGTCGTAGGTCGCCGTCGTTCTTTTTAGAGGCTATCCCGGACGAGCCCCCAAAATTATGTGGGATATTTTCAGCCTCGGAATAAAAACAACTAAAGGCTGTTAACTGCGTATATTTTAACTCCAAAGCACAAGGAAATAATTTGAACAATATTTAAATCGCGGAGCGCGCACACATTCGTTCGTCGTCCAAACCGTTCTCTCCGTCCCTCTCTCTCCTCTTCTAGTCGTCCTTCTCACACCTCTACGTTCAGTTTCACGCAATCGCCTTACATTCCGTTCCCAATCCTACATACTTATATTTATGCTCTTTACACCATTATTTCATTAGTAACTTAATAAGTTATCTTACCAAACCGTATCATAGTATTTTTTTAATATCACTTATTACCCACTTCAAATTAGATTGACACTTTTATTTGAGTAGGTATTTTTTAATAAAGGAAGATTCGCAGCGTTCTTTCAACAACGGAGAGAAACAAGCATAAGCCTATTAGTGATAAACATGATATACGTCGACTATGCCGTACAAAAGGACCACCAGTTCTGCATAATAAGGCCAAGTAAATCCTGACGTTATATATACATATATGGGTTATATTTGAAGTAGTATCATGCTTAGCAAGCAAATTTGTTTATGCTGCTGCTTTCACTGATGTTATTAGTTCTAAATAATACGATACTTTAAAGATGAAACTTAGTCCTTAGGCATTCCTAAAAAACTTATTTCGACTATACGTTTTTAATACCTACATGAATCGATAGCAGAATGTGCAATTCGTATGAGATTCATTTGCTGTTTTGTCTGGAACAAGTGGAGCAAAGTAGTCCTTGCCTACCCCTGTGGGAATAGGGCGTGACGGTATGTACACCTATGTATGTCCATTTTGTGTATGTTTTGTATATACGTATACGTATTGTGCGTGTGTGGGTGTGTACACTGTGTGTTCACGAAATAATTCATTCGCCCTTGTGCAAACTAAATATTTTGTTACAAAAGTTTATGCAATATATAAATACGCGTTGCTAAGTGCGTTTCGGGCAAGAGAGATTGCACCGTCAAATCTAGCAAAGAGGATTGTATGCAAAAGTGTTCTTTCCAGTCTGTCGTAGCCCGTAATCCTTCTAGGGGATATAGTTAAATTTCAAAGAGTTACAGTAGCTAGCAGATGCCGTTCACAAACGTATTAGTTTCGAATTCAGAACCTTCGTTTAAAGTTTATATAGTACCTACGTATTGAGACTTTTCTTCTTCGATTCAATTCTTCAACTTCAATTCAGTCGATTGTAAAAATGATGCCAATTTACGGAAACTTTTAAATTGATATCATGTTTCGGGTGGAAAGTGGCCTTAAACGACGAAAACACCCTTCAAAAAGTTAACAGTTGCAATTGTTTTGAGAGCTCGTTGAAGTACTTATGTAATAAATATATTTTCTGAAAGCGGTTTCAACGATCTTCTGAGTCTGCTCTTCACGAAATTAGCAAAGTCTTTGATTTAGTGATTTATCGAAATAATTCAAAGAAGATTTAAGATTCAGAGTGTCTAGTGTAATCGAAACGATCATGGATTCAATAGCGATTTCGTTTGCGAATTAACGCGAAATTGTATGGAAACTAAAACAGCGCCGCCAGCGGAATGTTTGCACAACTGCCGCGGTCGACACGTTTCCATACAATTCCGCGTTAATTCGCAAACGAAATCGATATTGAATTCATCATCGTTTTGAATACACTAGGCGTTCTGGTCTACAGTCATTTGGTGTTGCAGGCGTAGCGTAACATTGAATCGTACTTTGTCATTGAAACTTATACCATATCTGCCCGGATAACACGGCAAAGCGACTCGATTCGCACGCCTAGTCATGCTAAGTAGACTACTGATGGTCACAAACCAAAGGTACCATCTAATCAAGCCAGCCAGTCAGTCACGGTATTGTTTTCTAAAGGTAGATTAATCGACCTGATCTACCTTTAGAAAACAATACCTTGTCTGTTAACAGACAAATGGATAGAAATAAATAACAATGCTTCGCTAAATGTGTGGCTAAACTCAATATTCTCAAGAACCACTTCGTACCAAATCGGATAATTTGCATTTGTTGTAGTTTCAAAAATAATCGAAAACGAATAAAAATAATCTGTTTTACTAATCTTCCTGTTGTATTGGGTCAGGATAACACTTCTCCATTTCTTTTGTGGATGTCGTAAGGAATAGGTTTCCGTATGCTTTAGGTTTGGTAGCAACCAGTCACTGTTATACCTTTTCAAATGTTTTTAAACCTAACATTATGATAAAAATAGCTACGAAATGTGAAATAGTCTACGTAGTCGTGGTTGCGTTCGCTCTACCTATACCACTTGGGAACATAGGCGTGATTGTATAAAAAAAAGCTTAAGTGGGGGCGAAACCGCAGGCAGCGCTTATTTACTATCTATACAGATTGATATCTGTATTCCCAAAATGGTAAAGGCAGAGTACATGAAACACTACACAGACAAAATATTATGTATGTATGTATGTTAGTTATAATTATAACTTATAAGTAAAAAATACCCAAACCCCTCTTGGGAATACGGGTGTGAGAATATGTATGTATGTAAGTAAAAAATAAGCGAAGCTTGGTAAAGAGCAAATAATCTGGGAGCGGTTATTCTACTTGTTTTATCCAAACCCTTGTGTTATGAGAGATCGTGTTAGTTCACAAAGTTGTGGTGTAACCAACAAGAGAAAAGTTGCTTTGGTCCGTGGAAAAGTTTTCACAAACACCTCATTAAAAGTTTTCAAAGGAATTAATAAGGGTTCAAAAATTAATCCGCTCTGTAAAAGAAGTGCCCCAAGAGCTGGCACAAATAAATGTGAAATGACGGAAACTAATGTAACTTATTCTTATTATTGAATCAAACCTCGCTACTCATCTGGTGATATTTTTAATTTCCAGCGTATAAGTGTTTGTGTCTATTTAATTATAATTTTGATTAGGATATTTCAATCAAACGTGCCTTTGTTTTTA
Organism: Adoxophyes honmai; assembly: GCA_005406045.1. NCBI lineage: Eukaryota > Metazoa > Arthropoda > Insecta > Lepidoptera > Tortricidae > Adoxophyes > Adoxophyes honmai. The sequence continues at coordinate 28,838 of BHDV01065691.1, forward strand.
AGTGGTAAATTCGCCCCTGATTTCTCTCCTGGAGGCGGAACTTAAAGTTAACTTTAGTTTACTTTATTTTTAGATAATTACGCCAAAGCACTGTTGTGTTGTCCGCATAAGTTTTTTGCGGTAACCACTAAGTAAAACTGTACGCTAAACAATAGTTTTATTTGCCCTTATTGAAATTTATCACGTCATTGAAATGATAGAGTAGTGGCCGTATGTCGGACGATGCAGTGTCTCTTTTATATGTTTACGGTCTTTATTGTACCCTATCTAAATAATGTCCGTGGAAAATGACATCTACAGTCAAATGAGTCTTACATTAGAAAAAAAAACAGAATAAAATTACATACCTCCTTCAATCAGCTTATTTTATGTATACAACAAACAATGAACAGATGCATACATACATATCGTCAGTGGAAAAGACAAAACGCTAAAGCGCCAAGTATCTATATGGCGCTTTAGCGTTTTTTCCTTTCCACTGACGATATGTATAATCACGCCTGTATTCCCAAGAGGGGTAGGAAAATCACGTGAATTCAAAAATCCAGTACAATGAACACATAGCATAAACATTTTGCGATATCTCTGATGACGCTCTAGCTGCTCTAGAGTCTAGCATGCCAGTTACAACTACCTGCCCGTGCAAGTGCGCTGTTCTGCAGGGCCTCGCCGGGGCTCGTAACGTCTGTACTGCGACTTGTTGATGGTTATGCCCAAGCAATTACTCACGGGGAACTTTAGACGCTTGAAGTGGAATGGAAAGTTGCGTGGGGTGAACATAGTTTTCCGGTGCCACACCCCGTCAGGATCCGCGCCTCAATGAGGTTTCGCTGCAATTGCACTACTTTAAGTCAGTCCCGTTGCATAAATTTGGAGACGCTAAATCCCGGTTCATGTGTGTGCTGAGTCTTGAGACGCTCGATGAGTCTGTTTTTACTGTGCAACGTTTCGTGTGCTCTGCCTACTCCATTTGGGAATAATGGTTTAAAGGATGTGTGGATGTACCACTTGTTACGTTTTCTACTGGATAATTATGAAGTTTTTTTCTATACATGCATACAATCACGCCTGTATTCCAACGGAGATTGCAGAGCACACAAAAAGCTATATAGGCAAAACGATGACTATTTCACGTTTTTTGGCCACTTCTAGCATAATATTTTTTTTAGGTTTTGAGGTGGCAGGTATAATAGTGACAAGTTGCTAGCCTGACGCCTAAAGTATACCTTAACCTATGTCCTTAGTCGCCTCTTACGACATCCACGGAAGAAATGGAATGGTGTTATTCTATACCAGACACCACACGGTTTTTCTTCTATCATCTTGCAAACTAAGCTGAGGCATGAAGTATTTATGTGGCTTTAAGTATTTATGTCGCTTTGCTCATGAGCTGTATAAAAAAAAATACATTTTATTTTAATACGACTGTATGTCACAGTATTACTTACAATCATCTGTCTGTGGTAAGGGTCTGCAAATTATTTTGCCGCTCAGTGATTTAGGTATCTAAAACAAAAGCATGTAGTTTAATTATTATTGTTTGTATCAGATGACTCCCAACCCAACCAATTTACGTAATCAGCTTTACTTTGTTTCAAGGTGTAATTGATATTTAAAGTTCAATCTCAGTTAAAAACTTCTGTTATTTTTTGTTGTCAATATCTTTAATTCTAATCATCCTGATGTGCAATTTTTTTGCTACTGTTATTAGGAAGTTTACAAATTATCTTACAAAACGGAGCATAAATTTAAATAAGGCAGGTAAAAATGCTTCAATCACTTTCCGCTGGGAAGCAGCTGCAGCTTAATGTAAAGTTCAACCCAGCCAAATGAGGAAACCTACGGCCCTATAAAATTTACATCCTGTGTTTTACGTAGCGTTTAATAATGTTAAGAGTACCTACAGCTAGTACGCCGGGAAAGGAAACTGGGTATACAAATTTACGAATATTTTACGTAAATGTTTATTTGAATTGCTTTTGGGTTGTCTTTTTACTTACGCATTTACTAGAAATACCTACATAAACTGTTGAATCCGTGATATGTTTCAAATAAAAAAAATAGTTAAAAAACTATACAGGTGGCTGAAAATTGATAATAAAATTTTTAACCTGTGGTCGGGTACTCGCGTTTGAAAATTAATTTGTAGCTTAATGAGTGTAGTGGCGGATTTTCAAATATGCCGCCTGTAGGATATTCTAATTTTACCTTTCCTTCAGACCTCAGCCTGCCTTTGGACGCAAGTACACAGACAGAAAGTGTAAGAAAATAATTTGAATTCCTTCAATTCAAAACAGAAAAAAACTTATTCACACTGATTATGCACTATAAACCTGTCCAGTACATTTTGTGTGCTACTAAACAGTGTAAATTCATGAATTCAATAATGTTAAATAACACCAATTCTGAAGCAAGATACTAATATTTTAACATCATGGGATTCCAAAAATAACTGCACAGTATTTAAAGAAGTTTCATTACAAATATTAAATGTGAAATATGTATGTAAATTATATACATATTAAGTGGGTAATAAAATAAGGTAAACAGTTTGTAAATGTACTAAGGGTCCATTTCAATCAAACATAAAATTGAGAAAACTGATATTGCGGGTAAACTTATACGCGCATTATAAAGTGGATACTTTTTAAAGTTAAAATTAACGGTAGTGTGATATTTGACCCGGAATTTAACGTGGTTGAAGTTAAGATTTAGACCATAATATTTAGAAGATAAAGGTCGTTAGTAGAAATGTCGACGTATGGAGTAACACATAAATATGTTCGCCGGCATAATCTGTACCTGTGACCTAATAATGGTTTACGCACAGCACACAGCTTGGTGATGCGGGTTCGTAGTATCTTTAACGCGCCCAGAACTATGAGTATCTTTTTGTAAATTATTCCAGGTGATGGGATCAACAAGAAAAGTTAAGTAGTGGTGATTTTTGAGTTGCATGGGAGAGGCGAGCTACACGTTTGCTTACGTTCGCCGGTGAGCGATAATCTTTAGGGGGCGTTACTTTGTTTGACTGGCTGCTCGCCAGTTCCATTACTTGAACTTGAGAACCACAACATAGTCAATTATATCGTCGTGTGAAATATTGTTCATTAGTTCTGACTCTATGTACAAAAGAGCTAAGGCTTTTAGCTTTTCCTCTCATACCTCATTTCTATCGCAGATCGGGTTCTCTTTCTTTACCCGCTTTAAGCAAGACAAGCTTCTCTCATCAGAACAATTTGTTGCTGGTGCACTCAGAGCCACGAGTTTGGATAAGTGTAGGTACTCCAAATTCTGATTTCACTGAAACAATTATACACTTTTTATTGATCCATTATCTGGTTTTATCGAAATTCTTTCTGAGTGTCCTTGGAAGTGTACGCGTTCTTGAACTAGCTCAGTTTAAAAATGATTAGGCTACATTTTTATCAAGAAATTTGCTTTTCCTGTTAGGGTCGGTCTTGACTACTCGTTAATAGGTATTAGTTAGAAATGAAAACTTCACGTTAAATCTGTTGTAATCCTCCTGTCGTTTTTCTAGCCCGGATATATAACTCTATCTGCGAGGACGAGAAACGTTAATCCTGAAAGTTTTCAGTCACGGTCATTCTAATTTCTTAGTCGGGAGTTTCGTTGTTTCTACAATATCGCTAAATCCCACCGCCTTTTCTTTGAAATACTTGAAGTTCTCACTTTCAGCTAAGAAAAACTTACTTAAAGATAATAAACAGTAATGAAATTTACGGTAGAGCCCGAATTTGAACATTTATTTCGTTAATTATTTCCAGAAAATCGTTCCACACAACAACCATTAACGCCTTTTCCAGTTTATCTAAATTAAGAAGTAGGTATTCTCGCCGCTTCGTTTCGCGTTACCAGCTTTTCGGTAGAATCGTCTTTGATTGATACCAAAGTTTTAAGAATTTGGTGCCAAGAATCTTTCAAACTTTTGCACGCGTCCTTTCGAGCTGACCAAACCAACGTGTCAGATGCAATATCTTCAGGGTTTTCCCTTTCCCGATTTCACTCGTTAATTTTTGCCAACGTTGTGTTGAGCTTACAAAAAAGGGGTTTTCCTGTAGCACCATGAAAATTCGACAAACTTCTGTACCTACACAATTCAGGAGCAGTGCTTGGCACTAAAATTAAAGAATGAGCAGAACAGAGCTTAATGAGTGATGAGTGCTGCCTGAGATTATTAATGCATAATAACAGTAAGATCGCTTTTTGTACGGACAGCTGCAGATAAATGTAACCCCCTACTACTAATCAAACATTGTAAGGGCTAGGGGTTACTTTTCTCTGCTGCTGTCTATACTACATCCACTTGGGTACTTTTTGTGTTACTGTGCCCAAATCCTGCTACTGAGACTAAAAATAGCATTAGCAATAGAAAGAGCGTAATTTTAAATTAAATTTTTGTGTAACACATTGGCTAGAAATTGACGTGTGTTATTCACAAGTCCCACAAGATTTTAATGTCGATGTCGAGCGGTAAGACATAAAATATCAAAAATATCAAGTAAAGTTGATGTAACCTTGGTAACCTATTTACAATTTTGTTTGCTTAGGAATACCTAAAAATCTCCACGAAATAATCACAACGAAAAATCGCAAAGTTATTTCTCGCACGGCCGAAGCGCCCATCGCAGTGCGCGTTTCCGTAACGTGTCGCCACAGAGAACTGGGATAGGAATTTAGTTTTTTGGTAAGTATTTAGTTTGTTATAGAATATAATTTGCTCTTGGAATTAGGTAGGCACTATTTACGAAAATAGTACGTATGAGTGACTTAATCCAGGACTTAATGATGTTCTCGTTTGACTGAATCAATCCTAAGAGAAATATGTGTTTTAAAAGTTGAACGCAAAGTTAGTATGAAAGATTTCTGATTTACCTTTAATTTAACATTTAAATGCGGATGAAGTCGCGGGCAAAACATAGTAGTATATAAACGTAAAGTTTATATGAGTGTGAGTGGTATAATGGATGTTTGTTTTTCTTTCACCTGAAACTAATCGATGGACTTCAATGAAACTTAACAATAATTTACCACCTTTATCAATACTATGTTGTGTATACCTACATGGAATCCTAATTCTGTGCAGACGAACGCACGGCCAGAACTAAGTAGTACATTAATATAGCTGTCGTATTATAAAATATTAACATGGTTTCATTGCATTACATACTTGTATTGCTCGGTTTCCGAGCGAGTTGTAAAGTAGGTATTCATATTTTGCATTAATAAGATGAAAATCCTATATGTTAATTTAGCTGATCTTACATTGATAAATAAACAAAGTGACAGAAATACCACTAACAACATTTCACGACATATTCCGTTTACTATTTACAACTATACATATACTTTGGTTAGGTAGAAAGGTAAATGTACCAATGCTCGACGCCTCAACGCCCAGTACCTAGATGACAGTTATTCTGTCACCTGTCTTACTACAACATAAGGTTGCAAGTGCCATACATTGGGTCAGTGTCGAGCAGCAGGACATTTCCCTTACAGAATATACCTTACCTTTAGACCTTAGAAACATAAACTTCAATTTTTTTTTCTAACCGAACAAAACTCGCGCTGTGCAAAATGACCATAACCGTGTTACGAAAACACGCTCTTACTAGTAGAAAATAAATAGAGGTCGTTTCAGAACGTAATTAGGTTAGACGGATAAATTGGCGCCTCGGGTGTTATGTTCCCAGCTAACGAACGTACGGAAGATACAACATTTATATATGCCGCTTACTAATTAGTATGCTACGGGTGGATTTAGAAGGTAAAATGACCTGTAGGTGTTTACTAGGTATCTATCTATATGCTAATGTGTTACACTGACACGATCTACTTCAACATTATCCTCGAAAACATTGTCTTTTAGTGAAAGACTGGAGATAGATTGTACGAAGAAAAATGTGAGACAAGTAGGTACCTATGGTCTACTGTCATTGAATATTTTCAAAATAGGTCATTGGATAAGGCTGCCAGCGCTGAATTTGGCTCAAACCACTGTGATGCTGTCATCTCATTGCACTGGATCTAATTTATGTCTATAGAATTTGCTACAAACAAAATTCGGATGTCACAAACGTAATGACTTTTGACTGGTTCATAGGGCAAAATAAGTTAAACTCTTAAATATTGTGCGATGTTGATGTTTACTATTTCCGATGAGTTCTGGTATAAATAAATGGCAGAAGGTTTAATATATTGTCGATTTGTTTTACTAGGGACGACCCTATATAGGTACCTACATTATACTCATTTTTCACCTTTAACAGAGAATTAAATTTGTTCACAATTGCACAAAGTCTTAAAAACCTACAATTATGCCAGTGCTGTGACATCAGCTGCAGTATTATGAGTGATGACTTGATGAGTGATGACACTAACTTAGATCTATATTTGTTTAAGTGGTCGTGCTGCTTTCTGGCTCATTACATAAACTATACTCGTATATCAAAGCGTTTTATTATGAAGCCGTCACATAAATAACTATTTAAAAATGTAACGCCACATTACAGAACTATTCTCATAAATTTCGAACAACATACGGGTTGCAAACCATAATAAGGACCGTATCGTTAATTATGGAAACAGGTTTGTAGTACTCAAAAAAAGTTATATAATAATATAAATATAATATATAAATGTCAATCAGTCAAGTATTGAGTCTAATATTGGATTCAGTACAAAAAATATTGAGAACTGTTGAAAAATTCCAAGACGAAGGGTCTATCCGCGAAACAACGATTTTCTATTGTGACCAAATATAGCGAAGGATCGGGTATGACGATGAGAAAAATTGCAGAAATGGAAGGTGTTAGTCTGAAAACAGTTTATAGCACTATCAAACGGTTAGGCATGAACCATACTTTCAAAGATTTACCTGGTCGAGGTAGAAAACGTGGTCCTTTGCATCATAATTTGGACAAGAAGACATGCGGGCAGTTTGCGAGAAATTAAGGTATTTCCACTCGAGATTGTGCGAAAAAATGCCAAACTTCTTTAGCAATGGTTCAACGTGCCAATGAAAGCAACATGCTGGTAACCTATAAGAAACAAAAACAGCCAAAACGCACTAAAACCTAGGAATCTACCGCTAAAACTCGGGCTAGAAAACTGAACGATAAAATTTTAACTAAAAACAAACAATGTATTATTATGGGCGACGAAACTTATGTCAAACTTGACTATAAACCCTGCCTGGGCCGCAATTTTATACCGTAACGAAAGATGAAAAGGTCTCTCAAGAGGAAAAATCAATTTTTTGCAAAAAATTTGGCCAAGAGGTAATGTTTTGGCAAGCTGTTTGTCAATGTGGGATGAAAACGACTCCGTTCTTCGTTAAGGGTAACTTGAATGCTGATATTTACAGGAAAGAAATGTCTTCAGAAGCGAATATTGCCACTTATTCGCAAGCGCAGAGGTCGCACATTATTTTACATCGATTTAGCTGGCTGCCACTATGCTCGCCATGTGCTAGACTGATATAGAGGGAATAACGTCGACTTTGAACCAAAAACGTTCAATACCCCTAATTGTCCTCAGATAAGTCCCATAGAGAGATTTTGACCTCTGATGAAGGCAAGATTAAGAAAACATACTAAGCCAACAGATAAAGTCGAGGAATTAAAAAAAGACAGGATTCGTACGTATAAAACCTTCAACACTTTAGCTGTCCAACGGTTAATGAAAAACATTAAAAGCAAGATCGGGAAACTGGCCAAGGGGACCAGTAAATAAAAATAAGTTACTCTAATTATTGTGTTTGCACACTCATATGTATATGAGTTTAGTTGTTTTCCTATAATATAAAATGTTACCACAAATTACGAGTATTTTACTTGTTTCCATAATTAACGATACGGTCCTTAAGTTCGAAGCCACTACTGAACCATACGACTTAGTTGTTAAGAATATACAGAAAAATAACTATGTACCTACTTACACCTTGTACTATTATCTATTCTGTGCTTACACATAATTATTTCAAAATCCAACTGATTGATCTATTTAAGTAATAATTTAACGTGATAAGTACAAATAAAATATAATACATACCTACATATCCTCACACATGTATTCCCAAGAGGGGTAGGCAGAGCACGTGAATTCAAAAATCCAGTGCCACGTTTAGCAATTTCAGGTTAACCAAATATAAGTACAAGTAAAAATAGGAATTTATAGTTTAGGTTCTAAATGTTTTTACATTACCAGCTGAAAAGTTCGCCTAAAGTTTACAATGCTTTGATAATACTGACCGACCTAGTTATGGTCGTATGAATAATAAGTAATATTAAATTAAATGCTTTATTCAAACATCATTCCGTTTGGAGCAAGCTTTTGTGAGCTGCGATATTTTTCCCGTTTCAGTGAACATGTAAACGTCTGTACAATAGAATATTAGATAACAGTATAATATACTGTAGGCTTTAATGGTTTTGTGATTAAATTGGAGTATTGCTCGGATTATTGGCCTCTCCAAAGATATGTCGCAGGTGTAGGGTTTATACAATTACACTGCCTACACAATTTATTTTGTTACGTGAGTCGGATATAATCGCTGAATATTCTGATGATGTTGTGGTTCAAAAGATTGTGCCCTTTTGACAGAAAGTTAGGGAGAACTTGCATGTCTTCTAGGCTACGCTAGGCTAGGTTACACAATGGGTTACTATCAAGACTTATTAATAAGATGGTTTGTTTTTTTCGCTAAATACTTAGGCCATACTGAAATTTTATGGATTTAAAAAAATTAAAACAGTTATTACACTTATGATTCATTTATTGTTTTTCGAAGTATATGCCCTCACTATTTACACATTTTTGCATCCGTTGGAACCATTGGATGAAGCAGTGGGTCCAGTCTTTAGTGGGGACCTCTTCAAAAGCTTCGTCAAACGCATTCATTGTCGCTTCCGGGCTTGTAAATCTTAAATCTCTTAGTTTATCTTTTATTTTTGGAAATAAAAAGAAATCGCAAGGTGCGAGGTCCGGGTTGTAGGGTGGGTGTGACATTAGTTTTACGTTTAAGGCCTTCAAATACGCATTCGTTACCTTAGCGGAATGAGCGGACGTGTTCTCGTGGTGAAACTTGTGGTAATTACTAAAAGTACGTATGGGGAATGCGGCATACCCAGGCATATCCTTTAATTGCATAAATTTAGAGGTTTGATTTTTCACAACTTTAAGGGACCGTATTGAACACACACTACACGATCCTGAGAAGAAGAATATTAACGGACAACGAAGTGAATCATACAGGGATGTCCTTTTCCCCTATGAAATCTTAAAAAGGACGGTTTTATTATATTTACACTTTGAGGCATTTGTTGACTACACAAGTATGAAGAATAAGTGTTATGAATAATTTCTAAAATATGTTTTTACATAGGCACTTACGTGAAACTAAGCTCAAATAATATCGAAAAGTTAAAAGTGTTTTACGAGTAAGAAAGTACTTGATCTTTTATTGGACCATTTACCAACAAATTTGATCAAAGTTTTAAAATTCACCGCAATGGAATTGTAAATAAAAGCGTATAGAGACTTGTTCAAAGGAAATAAAGATAAAAAATGTTTGACCCAAAGAAATGAAAGTTAGCGTATTGTAACGGGATTTCAGGGAAATTGACTTGGAAATGAATTCTTTCCCACCTCCTATGCGAAACAAAAAAGGGACACGGTAATTTATTCCAGTCCACACAGCGAAAAAAGGCTCCCTTTTGTCATAGCCTTAGGGTCGGAATAGAATACGAAAGTCATTTTATTTCAGATACCGACACTGAACACATAAGCTATCACGAAGTGAAATTATTGTAACTTTAATTACCTGATCACTTATCTTAATTGTTTTAGGTTAGTTTATAGAGATAGCTGAGGTTGTGTATATAGGTAAGTAACGACAAACACACTCACATGAAAAGACTTGCACGATTATGATAGTACAATTACTTTATTTGTTTACGGTATCGAGTAATTAATAAATAATTGCAGTAAGTACGAAGAAAATGCAAATGAAGTAGGACCCAATCAGATCAAATTAATCCATTTGGCTCCTGTTCCATTGGTAGGGTGTCGATCTCAAAAAAGGTCGTGTGTTAAAGAAAAATACTTACTGTACCATGACTCTGCCTTTCTGTCACACCTAGTACCTAATTTTAGGAACAGCTAAATAAATATCAGCCTGACATCCATTCATTTTAACAAATAAACGATGGCTAACTATTCAGCAATTATAAATAACTAGCTGTGCCCGCGACTCCGTCCGCGTAGACTTCGATTTAACTCTGGCTACTAATAACTCTGATTCTCGGACACTGTCTGCTCAATTGTACGAATGAGTAATTTGTAGAGTGACCAAGAAAGTGAACTCGAACGCTTCAGAGCAATATACAAAACGCAAAATGCATGTCGATACGTTTTGTGAAACGTGCAAAACCATTGTTTAAGTTATGGGTATTTTGCACTTAAACCTTGCTCCGCAAAAAGTTTTTTGAGTATTAGATAACATAATTAATTATAATAAAGCTTCTTTGTAGGTACACGATGTTACACGTGGAGCCGGCGGGAATTATAGCGTAGAGTTTTCTAGGGTGCGGACTTCATGGATGTGCTGGATTATACGCCCAGATATTTCACCGAGTTGGTCCACGACACCTCTTGGTCGCTTGGGCGCTTCAGTCCCAGGAAACCAGCCTGTGTTTTGCTCACGTTCACCGATAGTCTCCATCGGGCAGAGTATCCAGTGTCCTCTGGAGCTTTTTCGCCGCGTGGGTGATGTTCATCGACGATGCGAAGTAGGCAGCGTCGTCGGCAAAAAACCCTAGGTGGACGTCGCCGATCACCGAGATGTCGTCGGTGAAGAGAGCATAAAGGGCCGGTGACAGGCAGCTTCCCTGTGGGATGGTCGCTAGAATGCGGCGCTCTATTGAGGTTACGTCTTCCACCGTTACGACGAATCTTCTGTCGTTAAAGGAAGGAGGATTCTTCTCAGAGCTGGTGACGCTGACAGTTTGAATAGCAGTCCCTCATGCCATATCTTGTCGAACGCCTTTTCCGTATCCAGCAATACAGCCGCTGCTTGTTCCTTCCCGTTTTTCCGCTGCTGCTTGTTTCTTGTTCTTCCTGCTCTTCGGAAGCCGAACTACTCGGGGCGCGGTACCATGTTTGGTTGCAGATGTTTTAGCATCAGCCTTTCGAACACTTTGGAGGCGGTGCTGAGGAGCGCGATCGGTCGATGACTCTCCGGTTTCTGTACCTTCTTCCCGGGCTTCGGTATCATGATCACTCGACCGATCTTCCAGGCCGTCGGTAAATGGCCAGTGCGCATGACTCCATTTAAGATTGTGGTCATCGCCGCGATAATGCATCGCGGTAGATGTCGCAGGGCCATGTTCGTAATCGTGTCGGTACCAGGTGCTTTCTTCGGGTTGGATCTCTTAAGCGCCATTTTCACTTCGCTGGGCGAGGAGATAAACGGGTCGTCATTCGACTCGATGGGTGGGGTAAAATATCTCTTCAGGTGTTCGCTGACTGCTGCTGTGTGCTCGGCGTCGCGGGTTGGGTTCGGCTGGAACTACGCTTAGAGGCACTCGGCAAAGATCTCCGCCCTGTCTTCCACTGGCGTCGGTGTTGCGCTCAGCTGTTTGCACAGCTGGTGGATGGAGAGGACATCTTCGTTGATCGACGCGATGTGGCTCTCCCAGGCCTCTGTAGCATGTAACTTCAATTCTTCCTTGGCCTTTTCTACCGAGGCGTTCAGCTGCGTCTTTAGGGAAGGGCATCGGGGCAGCTGCCACTGCCACCTCAGTTGGCGCTTACGCTGTTTGAGATCCTGGATCCGGGTTGGGAGTGTGTTTCTTCTCTGTCTTTCCGGAACGGTGTGTGAGTTCGACTAAGCGCCTCCTGGATGTTAGGTCAGTGTGTTGGCGGCTTCTTCCACGTCCTCAGCGGATGTGATCAGTCTGGTCTGGAATTTCTCCTCCTGAGCTGTTGATAACGCTTTCCAGTTGATGCGTCTTCTCGGCCTCCTTCCTATTGTGGTTGCCGTAGATTTCACCGTTCGTAGGACTGGTCTGTGGTCGGATGGTAAGTTAAGGAGTGCCTCCTGCACCATCTGAGCAGTCACTCCCTTGCTAATTGACTTTCCTTCAACCTTCTACGTTAAGCCGTTCCTGAGATTAGCGCGCACAAACAAACAGACAATAATTCTAAAAATAATTGTTTTGGGTTCTATTACGCTAATAAATAGGCCTAGTAACAGTTTTTCTCAAATATCTTCAATGTACAGAAATCGACTTGTTACAGATTTATTATAATTATGTATAGAAGATAATAAAACTGCCTGCCTTAAGGTCAACCTTCTTGCCTTTTAATTTAGGTTTAACTTAATACTGTTTTTGAGATGTTCAATAAAGTACGGCTGTTCATACTATCTAGAAAGCTGGCATATCGTCAAGTTGGTTCAAGTAAATTAAAAAGATATATTCATTATTAAAGAAAAACAAGCAATTTATCGTTCATCGTTATATTGTCGGTTGTAACGGCGTAGCGATGCCCTACAGCGTAACCAGTTAATTTACATTTGAATCGCGAGTGTTGCTTAGAAAATGCTACGTAAATCATTTGACGGACAGAAGATAAAGAGATCCGCCCTCGAATAGGTAGTATATTTAGTTATAATGTTTCAGTGGGCTGTTGAGTAGGAGACCTATTTGAATGTTAATAGTTTAGACTAGCGTTCAAGTTGAAAATAAAATAGAGATTTAATCTATTTTCCTTAGTCGCATCGTAAGACATCTAAGAAAGTAATGGTGTTATTCAAAATTCGACACCAGGCAGAATCCTACTAATATTATAAATACTACATATTACTTCTATCCTACTAATATTATAAATGTGATAGTTTGTGAGTATGGATGTTTGGCTGTTTGTTACTCTTTCACGGAAAACTACTGAATGGATTTTAATTAAACTTTATAATAACGTACTTAGCTTATACGTCAGGATAACACATAGGCTAATATCTACTACGTCCGCGTAGATTTCGGATTCCGCGGTAAGAATTCCCGTATTTTTTTAATTATTAAATTTAGGGTCTTCACAATTTTAACTGGAGAACCCAAGGGAGACAACGTTTTTATACCGCGCATCCCAATCATACCCAATATCTTGTCATCCAATTTTAAACGCCTGGGGTTCCCATTAATAGCCCTACTTTAAATAACGATAATGTTTTTCTCACGGTCAGCTCTATGTGGCATGCTTACGTGTTTGCAAAGCAAAAAAATTTGCATGTTTATGCTGTAGGGACAAAAACGTTGAATATAGTTTATAAGCGCATACTGCAGTAGTTCTCTATGGCCGTATGATTAGGGCTCTGCAGTGCATCTATGTGAATCGCGGAAACCGAAATCTACGCGGACGAGGTCGCGGGCGGCCGCTAGTATGAATTCAGTTCCTAGTCATGGAAGTTAGCATAGCTTTGATGAAAATTAGATACCCTAATTCACAATAGAAATTATAACCACATTACAATGAAATTTGGACCCGTGTCGTCTCGCTTCGTAGCAAGTTCAGTCACAGTTAACACTCAGACGATTAGCTGATGAAATTCTGAGCGAAGTCGCAACTAACACTACATATGTCGTTTTTCATGCGGTTTTCTATCGTTCTTCGCCTATTTTCCTGTTGAAGTAATGAAATCTGTGACAAAAATTTCCAAATTCTCTTTTGTGGCGACGAACTGGGAAGGTGGTGACTTCTACAATGAAATGTAACATCTCATAGATAATTCTAAATTGCACTTGCGCTAAAGCTAGTCTACTATTGTATTCTCTAAGTACGGGTATTATTGTAGTATAGTTCCCGACACCGACAAATTAGATGACAAGTTTTTTTCTAGTGGGTTAAGTTCGCGCGTTGCTAACTTACCGGGGACTGTAACTATAGTGTAGCGTCACAAAGGAACTGGGCATAAAAAATTGGCTTTGTTTAGTCCCTTGACTGATAGGTATGTACTAATAGGTATGTTTTCTATTTACAAAAATAACTGACATTGTGTTTAGTATCGAATTAGCCGCTATAGGTATATATGAGATTGAATGAATCTCAGCAAATATTGTTATACTAATAGAACTAAATAGATTATTACTAGATTGAAAACAGAGGGTACAGGTTTTCATTGTTCTGATAATAAAGATCTAAGTGCTAGTGCTCGTCTTCTTTTAGTTGTCTGCAATACTTAAAAAAGTATTTCTGAACTTAGAAAATAATTCTGCAGTGTAAATAAACCTATTTCTTAAGCTCTGGGCAGAACGTGGGGTACCTCTAGTTTTTGTTAACTGACTGGCCCATTTACACATCTTGTCAAGATCCATGCATACATAAACTCCATAGTATCGTCACAGTATTAAAATGTGGTATTGTTGTATAAATACAAATATGAAATGAGGAATATATTATGCCTGAATATTAATATCTCTAATGAACTGTGTAATTAAGTCACACATTTCACAAGATTCAATATAGTATATTCCTTGCGATATATTATATCAGCTGCATGCGGATATAATACATTGAACATCAGATTTATAACACTTACGACAGCACTAATGTTGCTGTATGTGTGAGACCACCTAGATGTTTCAGAGCTTTTCATTCCCTGGAACAGAGTCTCTTTGTGTCAGGTTGTCTTTGATGTCGGATATGCGTGTGTAATCTGGTTGCTTGTGTTTTTACACTTATAAATGAGTATCAACGTGCTTTTACCTAGTTTTCCTACTAGAAATTACTGGTAATAAATGCGTAATTCAAGTTGAAAAATGTGTGGCAATGCCACAACTACTAACTCGGTGCAAGTAAATGAAAACAATAGTTATATTTTGTCATGATTAGGTAGGAAAAGATTAACAGCACAAACAAAACATTTACCAAAATCGGCTATGCTTACACACACACATATTCTCACGCCTGTATTCACATAGTTATTTTAAAAAATGGTTCTAAATCTTTGTTTTAGTACCATATTTTATCGCAATCAAGTGATTTGGGTTGTGCGCTGACGCTGACGGACCAATAAATTTTGTAAGGCTTTAATTTAATTAAAAAAATGAGACATACATTTAGACTATAGAAGAAGAATAAATGTCACGGGCTAATTTGTTACTAATTTGGACCCACCTTAAGATGAGCTGGCAACACTGTAGTAAACTGTTCGAAATAGGGTTCAATTTAAGTTGGATATAACAGGCGCGGCACGCACCACTATAAAGCGAGCCGCGAGCTTCGCCGCGGCCAACCCAAACAACTGAACTCCCTGAACATCTTGGAAGTTGACGTCCTACTGGAGAGCCGTGAACTACGCATCTACGCGGCCTACAGACCGGCGGGATCACCGGCCAACGTCGCGGTAGAACTGGCGGATGTGATGGCGGCACCTATGCAGATCATCCTGGCGGGTGATCTCGACGCCAGACGTCCAGCCTGGCACTCCACTACCACAGATTCCGTCAGAAAAGCGATCCATAAGGCCGCAGTAGATATCTAAATTAAGAAGTCTCGGGACCTGAAGATCAGACCAATTACTGCGTCGCGAGCGGGTCGGAGCAAGTCAATTAGCAAGTGAGTGACTGCTGAGATGGTGCAGGAAGCACTCCCTGACTTACCATCCGACCACAGACCGGTCCTACTAACGCTGAAGTCCACGACAACCACAATAGGAAGGAGGCCGGGAAGACGCATCAACTGGAAAGCTATCTCAGCAGCTCTGGATGAGAAACATCCGCCGAGGACGTGGAAGAAGCCACCAACACACTGACAGCTAACATCCAGGAGGCGCTTAGTCGAGCTAAGCACACCGTTCCGGAAAGAGAGAGAAGAAACCCACTCCCAACCCGGATCCAGGATCTCACACAGCGTAAGCACCAGCTGAGGCGGCAGTGGCAGCTGACCAGATGCCCTTCCCTAAAGACTCAGCTGAGCGCCTTGGTAGAAAATGCCAAGAAAGAACTGAAGTTGCATGCTACAGATGCCTGGGAGAGCCACTTCGCGTCAATCGACGGAGACGTCCTCTCCATCGACCGGCGGTGAAAATAACTGAGTGCAACACCGACGCCAACGAGACCACCGCGAGAATGGGACGGCCAATTCAGGTATAAAGCGGAAGACAGGGCGGATATTTTTGCCGAGTGCCTCTAGAGGCAGTTCCAGCCGAACCCATCGGGCGACGGCGAGCAAACAGCAGCAGTCAGCGAACACTTGCTTCAAGCTGTTCTTTTAAGATTTGTTGATAATCGTTCAATATGTCGTTATCTGATCGTTTAAGCAAGCTCTTCAATATCCCAAAGGCTATTCCGTAGTTAGCAGGGAGCTCAGGCGGGAACTGTATCCAGGGCCATTTCACCTGGTACCGTCCTTGACTGTACTTCACAGTATCATTGAAGTGTTGAACCGCTTGTTCCTCGTAGGTCATTTTAGGAGAATCAGTAATGCCAATGCTCTCTAGTGCCCATAGAAATGTTAAATCTATACTCCTCAGTGGGAGATCTGGTTCTGTAAAATTTGGACAACTATTATCATGGCAGTGACAGTAGGTAACTATCGACAGTGAGTCATCTCGTTCATTGCAGTATCCTAGACAGCCAGAGACCAGCCAGCCAAAATCAGAGTCCACAATGTATATCATTTCTTGTATTTTAACTGTTTTGAACCTCATAAAAGAGAAATACAAGTCATTTCCAATCAGCAAATCAATGTTTTCACCATTTGAATCATCATCCGCTACTACGTCAAGTTCTATTAAAGGAAGTTTCGCTATTGGTACTTTGTCTGCTATGTATGAAACTACGTTTACTCTAATTTTCCTTTCCACTATACGCTTCGTAACAATAGTTATCTCCGCTGTTGGACTTGTTACTTCTTTGGGAGTATTTGATCCAAATATGTATTATAATAAATATTATTATAAAAATATGTATTAGAGTATCTTCTCGGTCGGGAACTATATGTAGTTTATAAAATAATTTTGTGGTAATATAAGATCGTTGGCTCCCAGAGTCAAGCAGAAGTCTGCACCCCAGACTCTTGTTCTCTGCTGACTTTATCTGGGTAACGGCTGTCTGTAAGAGACGAAGAGTTGTGTTATTATTATGCATGTTTGCTGTTTCATCAATATTTTTATCATTAGTTTTCTCACCCTTCAGAGTCTTCTGAGGGCAGAGTGCCCGGTTATGCATCTTCTTACAGTGTGCGCACCTTTTCTTGTTTCTGCACCGAGCGGCTTTGTGTCCCTGGCGGAAACAGATGAAACACCTGTCTCCAAGTCTCCCTCTTCTTTCCAAATATGTCTTGTATTTGTTGCACTCTTTTCACTGTAATGTCCTAGATCGCAGAAGACACAGGCCAATTTCGGTCTTTTATGCTGCTGGCGTGAAGGTCGTGGGTCTCTATTTCTCAGCTCTGGCCGTTTGGTTGACTGTTCCCATTTGCGCTTTCCTGCTCTAATGTGGAGAGCTGATGTAGAGACAGGTGTAACGTTTGTAGAAGCAGTGTTCAGTTTCACATCTAGCACTGTCTCCGATTTTTCCATGGCCGAGATAACATCATTTAGTGCCTTCCTGATCGCTACTAGGGATTGATATTCTGCCGTCATGAGATCAACCTGGTATATAACTTTTTCAGGGAATTTGCTCATGACGATCACCCTTAAGTAGCTGGCGTCACCTTTTTCCCCCATGGCCTTGAGTAACCGGAGATGCTTTTCTATGTCATTTAGGGTGCGCCTACAATTAGTGCCCGTTGTCTGTGCTTTAGGCAGATTTTGAAGAGCCTCATTCCTCATTGTGCGCATCTATAACTCTATCCTTCTTCCCTACCGACCTTCCAGAATGTCCCTAGCAATTGTATAATTACTATTAGTTGTTTCAAGCCCTTCTACAGCCTGGCGTGCTGATCCCTCCAGTATGCATAATAGATAGGACAGCTTTTCGACGTCTGGTATATTTTTGCTATGGACACTGGCATTAAAACGATCCCAGAAAGATTTCCACTTTAAGATATTTCCATCAAACTTGACTAAGTCAAGCTTAGGTAAGCGAGAGGTTTCGCTGTTCTGTTTACTTTGAGTCTTCAGATCAGAGCACGCCATTATAAGTGAGACTTCCAGTGTAGATAGCAGCTTTCAGTTGTGTGTTTATGAGTACTGCCATATCCATACTATTTTGGTCTGGGCATTTTTCTGTGTATTTAAAGACCTCTTCGCTAAGAGCTGCAATGGATGTTTTAAGAGAAGTCTTGATCCTAGTTAGCTTTTGTAGCGCTAATGGTACTTTGTTCTTCATATGCCTCTCAACGTCTTGGATCTGACGATCCAGACTATCCTTTCTCAACTTCAGTCTTGCGCTTAACATTGCCTCCATTTGTCCAGATTATATCTGTAAAATAATCCGAATAAAATGACTATCACAGTATGAACTGTGATAAACTTTGGTAATTATGATATAAATGTGCACATTTTATATCTATCCACCTTCCATTGTGAACTACACAACTATCAGAAACAATAAGACTCAATTATATTAAACTAGTTTTCCGCCCGCGGCTTCGCCCGCGTGGAACTCGGTTATATTGCGGTATAAAGCACAACTATAAGAAAACTTCTCGTTTCAAACGACACACAGCGCCATCGATCTATCATTTATCGATCGATATCGATCTATCATCGATTAATATCGATCTATCAAGCAAACAAAATTTTTGTTTTCCCTCGGGAAGGATTGTCATGTATAATTTATTTCTTCCCTTTCTTACAGTAGCTATTTATCCTACTTATTATATGTAGATATATTTATCCACATGTCTGAAGTATTGGTAAAGTCAGCAAATCCTGTTAACTAGCTAAACTCCCCTAACAAGAAACACATGCATGTACTATTGATAAGATAGTTTTTCTTTACTATTAAACTCACAAATCATACACTTTAAATATTTATTTAGTCATGAAAAGTTAAACAATAAAACATATTTAGTAGAATTCATCACAAAATGTAATAAAATGTAAGTTTATTTCGACACCCAATATGAATAACGTCGTAACTTTAGTTACACGTTTACACAACTATATGTTATTTGAATTCAGCAAAAAAATGATCTTTATGTTCTCTTTCGGAACCATATTTTTATCACAAATAGAACTACTTTTATAACACGGAATAGTTTCATTGTAACTGAAAATATACATGGTTTCGATCAAAGTATAACAGTAGGTGAAGTTACAATATACAAAAATTTACGTAATAAGAGTTTCCATGCATTAAGGACATTTCAACTTGAAATACAATGTTATTCATTTAAAATTTTCTACTATTTATATTTCGACCATATTGTATTTTTTATTCTAAGCTTGGAATATTTTATTTAATATGTCATATTGTAATTAAAGATACGATGTAGACATCGAAGTGAAATTTTTAGTTCGTCATTGGAATATAATTGTATTATCATTATACAATGTAGCGAGCAACTGTTCATAAACATCGACACCCAATATGAATAACATTAAGCTGTCGAATTAAAAATAAATGTTTTGTGCACTTGTGTGTTCAATTACACCAATTTTAATTGCTCTTTCAAAGTATGTTGATGTGATTGTGATAAAGCTATTGCAAGTATTATTTTTACATAGTTACAATGTACAGAATGTAGGCATTTTTAATATGAAAAGGTTGACGTTGAAAGAGGTTGAGAATCTAGATACATATAAAAAGGAAGAGAGGGTCAAAAGTCTGTAAATGGATGGAAAAACTAATAAGGGGCTAATTCAAAGATCTTATAATATTTAAAGTCTTATCGTTTGAACGCACAATGGCCCACAAAAAGGCAGTTGAAGCAGTTGAACGAATGCTGCGTGGCGTCACAGTGCGAGGCATACGATGATCGGCTCGCATCGGCTGCTCCGTTTAGGCGTCACAGGGCGGTTGCGCGAATGTCCGTGTGTGTTTATGTATGAACCTACAGCGTGCCACGCGCAACCAAGGATGGTGACAGCTAGGGAATGCAATCCCGCAACAAAATTTGAATCCCGGTATTTGCGGGATTGAGAGATTTTAATCCCGCGGGATCCCGGTATTTGCGGGATCCCGCATGTTACAGAAAGTCTTTGAAAAAAAGATAGAAATCCTGTATCATACACACACATAATTATATGGGTTCTTATTAAACGGCCAGGTAGCCCAGTTGTCACAGAACATGAATTTCAAGCTTAAAGTCCCGGGTTCGATTCTTGGTTGGGGCAGAAAAAACAAGTAAAGTCTTCGAAATCAGCGAAAACATTATTTATGTTTTATTAAATCTGTGCTTGTTGTTACTAAACTATTGCTCTAGTCTAAAAAAATAATATGACATCTAGTGTACAAATTATTAGAAAAACATCTACGTTTCACCAGCTTTCTGAAAAAGTATTATAATCCATAAAAATCTTTAAGAACTTTTCACAAAACTGCCTTAAAAATGAACGAATTCGTTTGCGAGTTATCGCGGAATCGTATGGAGATGGGTCATTGTCATAACCCTAAAAAAACATGTCCATTTGTA
>BHDV01065692.1:0-20688 GCA_005406045.1 Adoxophyes honmai
AGCCAGGGGCAGTTTCACTATAGGATTGCGGCTAGACCCTTTACATTGTTTTTTAATATGTTGAGTAACTTTTATTTTCCAGCGAATTGATTTAACACTCCCTTTTCCAGCAATAAAAGCTAGTAGAAGCTTCCAAAAGATTACGTTTCATAGGAAATTTAATTTTTATAATAACATTGTCGACCTAGATTCAGTTCCTCGAAAGCCAGTCGAGTCGTTTCCCTAATTACATGAAGCTGTATTTGCACTGCATGCAACCGCATCGCGCAAGTCGGCTATACAGGCTAAATTAACCCAAGCATGTTACAAAACGGTGATGTACAGCCTAAGTTACGACCTACTCGCTAATTGCTTTCGCTTTTGTGCATAATGTGAACTAACCTTAAGTCTTATCTCCAGTTAGCTACATGTAACTAGCAAGTTACAAATTAAGCAAGCTTAAGCGTACCTAATTACATTGTCTTACAGCAGCGGTACTCAAACTTTTATGCATATGGAACCCTTTTGGAAAGCGAAATACTTGACGGAACCCTACAAAAAAACTACAGTCCATCCGTCCGTCCGTACGCTGCGCCAAAACGTTTAACCAGAGAGTGGTGTTTTTTTTTCTAAATTCTCGCGGAACCCTTCCAGAGGTGTCGCGGAACCCTGGGGTTCCGCGGAACACACTTTTAGTATGGCTGTTCTACATGAACTATGTACTCACCGGGCGTGTAAGGAGGTGACGATACCAGCTTTGGATATAGAGATGGACTGTTGCTCCATGGCCTCGTGTATCGAGGTTCGGTCCTGATCGTTCATTTTGTCGAACTCGTCGATAAGGCACACGCCTCGGTCGGCTAGCACGAGCGCGCCCGCTTCTAGTGTCCAATCTCTGAGGGGAGAGAAAGGTTTTAACTGGTTGTCAAGAGAAGATACACAGAGAAATAAATCACCAAAGTGTGCATTTAACTAATACTATATAATGTTAAATTACGTTGTGATTAATATTTGTAAATAAAAATACTGTATTGTTTTAGGTTTGTCAAATGTTTCATGTACCATCGCGAACAAGGATTGTTGAGCCACTTACCTATGTTTGTACCTTGGTCGTGTAATACTAATCCAATAGATAACATCTGTCTGTCACATCGATCGGCCATTGATTACACGTCTAAATTGCGAACAGTGGCAAGTGGCTCAACAATCCCTGTTCGTGACTGTACTTAACACTAGATAAATAACAGTCATATCCTTACACATTTTTAAGTAAATCAACACCGCAAATGTTGATACAGTTTATATTGAGAACATTATACCAAATAGGAATAAGTGTTATTACAATAATCATTTCCAGTTTTAACTTTAGGTTCGTGAGAAAATTTCAAATTGTGTCCGTTAAGTCTATTCTTAAACGAAACGGAGTATAGGTTTGGAACAATAGTTTCCTAAAAATTTTAAGAGTATAATTTTTATTAGCACTAAGAAAATTGAGGCCTTTTGAGAGCAGGAGTGGAACATATTACAAAATACACAAAAAAAAAATTTTTCTTACCTCGTAGTGGGATTCTTTCTGACGTATGCAGTCAAACCCACAGCGCTGGCGCCTTGCCCTGTGGTGAAAATGGCTCTAGGTGCAATCTAGAACAAATAATAAGTTTTTCTTAAAAATGTAAGTAAACATAAAGCAGTTTGAACATGAAACTACCAGCAGTGCGCGTTTGCCAATAGCCACCGCGGCTCCTAGATGAAGGGCTACGGATTAGCCCGAAACATGATGAGCGTTTGAGACGTGAGTTATTGGTATTTTCATGATGTATAAAACTTGTTATGGCACAAAAATACACAGAAGGACATTTGGTATACCTTTTTTGGCTCAGGATGACTTCGGCCACAGTTCCATTTCGTCACCTTCTTAAGTCGTCCACAGTGCCATGTCGTCAGCCTACAATTCCTAAATCTTCACTTTCCTAACTCGTCCACTTTCTGATATCGTCAATACCACATTTTGTCTACATTCCTATTTGGACCACAGTGCTAACTCGTCCACTTTTTGATATCGTCAATATCTATTTTTGTCTACATTCCTATTTCGACCAAAGTGCTAACTCGTCCACTTTCTGATATCGACCTCAGTGCTACTTGGTCAGCATCACCAGTGCCAACTCGACCGCATTCCTATATCGACCTGTGCCAACTCGTCCGCATTGAACACGAATGTTTGTACTCGAGTGTGGGTGTTCAATATGTTTGCTATATGCATAGTTGACGAGTTAGCACTGTGGTCTAAATAGGAATGTTGACCAGTTGGCACTGTGGTCTTAATAGTAATTGTTGACGAGTTGGCACTGTGGTCTAAATAGTAATGTTGACGAGTTGACACTAGACTAATTAGGCATGTTGACGAATTGGCGCTGTAGTCTAATTACGAATGTGAACGAGTTGGTACAGTGGCCTGCATAAGAAAGCGGACGACGTAGGGAAGTGACCATATAGGAATGCTGGCAAATCGGAACAGTAGACCATATGCGAATGAGAACGACTTAAGAAGGTGACGAAATGGAACTGTGGCCGAAGTCATCCTGAGCCCCTTTTTTTCGTCAAAGTAATTATCCTTCTGGTAAACTGTAACTATCTTTACATAGAAAAAACTATTTCAATGCAGAATTTACTATTTCCAGAAGACAACTAGAACTAAAACTGGTTAAATTTTGCCCAAGATAAATGTAAAAGGAAATAAAAAGAATGTTTACAGAAACTTTAAATTGGATTAATAGCAAATGTAACTTTTATGTTTTACCTTTTCAGTGTACTTGAGGAACTGAGACTTTGCCGTACCAGGATCTCCGCAAATAAGCACATTGATGTCACCTCTTAGTTTATGCTTTTCACCTGAAAATTAAAAACATATTATACATATTCTCACGGATGTATTCCCAAGAGCGGTGACAGAGCACATGAATTCAAAAATCCAGTGCCGCGTTTAGCAATTTCAGGGTAACCAGATGGTTAAACGTGCTATTGCTGTGACAGGTTGCTATCCTATCGCCCACAATACACTAACCCTTTCCCAGAGTCGACTCTTGCGACACCCACGGGAAGAAAGGGAGAGGTGTTATTCTAACCCGGCACCACACGGGGTAAAATTAAAGCCCTTTGAATAAAAAACGTAATAAATGTGCTAACAAACAAATAATTAAAGTGTAGGCATTTAATACCAGGATCTCATAAATACCTGGATTTTTGGCTTCCCCGCCAAACAGTGCCAAAGCCAATCCTCTTTTGATATAATCATGGCCATAAATGGAAGGCGCCATGCTTTGTACAATCCTCTCTCCAATACGAGGGTCTTTGGACAGCTTGAGTATATTGGCCACATCCTCGTCCGTGAGAGACTCCACTATATGCTTGCAGTCCTTCACTACTATGTAGTTCGCTATGATTACTGTGGCGAAAACTGGGAAGCCCTGTGGACGTAAGATGAGTAAATGGGTCGTTCTTCTTTTAAACCTACATAACCTTGTCTTTCTTAGTAACAAGCGTCCCTTTAGGGGGCGTCCATAAATTACGTGAGGTGTTTTTTTCAATGTTCTATCCCTCCCACCCCCCTTGGTGAGATGTCGTGAGATTTTATTCAACCCCCTCCCCCACCCCCCAAATCTCACGTGAGATTTTTTAAAATGTTATTGTAAAAAGAAAAAATAAAATGAAGACGTAACTTAAAAAAAACTTAAATTTTTCTTCGTTCGGATACAATCATGACGTGTCAAATGTAAAGCGCCATCCAACATACTTCTTCTTTTTAAGATCTTCACTTCGCTTTTTAAGATCTTAGGCATCTGGATTAAATGGACCAAAATGGTAGTTTTTTTGTTTGTTTGAAACAAGAAAAAAATTGCGTGATATTTGCCGTGACCCCCCCTCCCCCCAACGTGAGACTAGATGTGATTTGACTCGACCATACCCCCCCTAAAACACCTCACGTAATTTATGGACGCCCCCTTACAATTTTATTTTTTTATATCGCCTAGAAGAATTTCATGACCAGAATTGGTTTTAAATAATCAGCGCAGTATAATTGTCAATTTCGCCTGTTTGTGAATATAAAAATACTGAAACATTTTTCACAAAAACGTGTGACAGAGTGGTAAAGTGAAATACTGTCTCAGGTTTAAAGCACCGCTTTGTCACGATGTTTTCTGGTAAACCACAATGAAATTCAATATGCTACCAATCTACAAAGAAGCATTTATTTTATTCAACAATTTTTTTTTAAGATTATAATTAGCTAAATAGATGTTATAAAAATCCGTTAAATTCCCAAAACGGCCGCCATTTTGTAGGTTTAAAAGAAGAACGACCCACATACAAATATACATCACGCCTGTATTCGCAAATGGGTAGGCAGAGCAACGTTAAAAAGGCAAAATGATGAGCTAGTAGTACTATGAGCATAATTATAGGTTTAAATGTAGATGGAAGAGGTACAATAGAGACAGGTAGCTTGCCTGTCGCACCTAAACCTATTTCCATAGACGCCTCTTAAGACATCCATGGAAGGAATGGGGAGGTGTTATTCCAAGCCTGACACCGTTGACGTACAATAAACAACTCTCCCAATCGTTTAACAAAATTCCTCAAAAAACGTCCGAGCGGCGTTGTCTGTGTGTGTACATCAACACAAACAAATAACATGAACAGCATATTTTCAAATTAACACCTTAATTTTCATTAGTAATGTTTAATGACAATTGTACTGTACACGACAGACTTTTGTGCGATCGAGTCTGCAGAGCAATAAAATCTCTGAATGGCGCGCAGACAGTTTCCATTCAGAGTTTCTATTGCTCCGCAGACTCGATCGCACAAAAGTATGTCGTCTGCGCTGCCCCTTAGAAGTAGTGACATAACGTCACGCGCGTGGAAAAACAACTGAACCTAAACTCTGCACAGTTGACACGTGTGCAGACTTTTGCTTCCGACATTTTTTGAGCGTGATTGGGAGTCTTAGTTGATTATAGTATGTCAAAGACTGACACTAAAGGCCGGTCGCGGAGAACTTGAGCACGCGCGTCGCACTGTGCGAGCGTGAGGGCAATATTACTGCACGCGTGCGACAGAGATAGCAGCGGGTCAACGCTAGAATTTCGCTGTGCTCTGCGACCGATTTA
Source organism: Adoxophyes honmai (assembly GCA_005406045.1). Lineage (NCBI taxonomy): Eukaryota > Metazoa > Arthropoda > Insecta > Lepidoptera > Tortricidae > Adoxophyes > Adoxophyes honmai. Next base: position 5,151 of record BHDV01065692.1, read on the forward strand.
CACAGGCCACAAAAATGCTGTTAAATAAAGAAACTATACTCTATTTTTACCTGTTCAGTGTTAAGCGAGCCGTCGTAGTTGTTAGTGTATATGCCAGTCAGATCGACCTCGTCACCAGGCTTGCATCGGTCACACAGATCAGCCAACAGTATGCAATCCTTGGAGCGAGGGATGCGGCCGGCGGGGATTCTGCCGGGAGATTCTTGGATTGTAACCTTCTGATAGTTTCTGTATACTGTTTGCTCCATGTTGACCTGAAAGTTTTGTAGGGTTAGAACTGAGGTTTCTCATTCAAAGTGTTCTAGTATCTAATCAAAACGTCAACTTAAGGTATTCCATATCAAATCAACTAAGGTATTTCATAAAAAAATCTTACCATAAATGGCCCGGCACTCTGACACTCCGGACAAGACCCCGGTTTCACTTCCGCATTCTGCGACTGAACGAACGGACCCAGCACATAACCACACCGGTTACAATCATACTTGACAACCGACAATTGAGGGAGCACTCCTGTGGTAGCCGTTATCACACCCACAGTCCGCACCAACTGATTTAAATGAAGCTTCCTGAATGTTCTTAGCTCTTCAATGAGGGGTAGATCTGATATCCGAACGTGAATCTCTGAAGTAACTCTTTCGTAGCTCGGAAACATTTGTAGCACAACATCTTTGGCTACTTCATCAAAGATTTGGAGCATTTGGAAGGGTGCTTCGGGCAGGAAGTAGGCTAGGACTTGCTCGCGACGGGCTAGCACATCGAATTCCACGTGGAAGGAGGCTTGGTTGTGCTCGCACATGCGGCGGATGCGCTCTTTGTAGACATACTGGCTTTTGCTGTTTGTGAATGTGCGGAGGAAGTTTTTGAATCTGCAGAAGAAAGACAGACATTTGTTAAAACAATTTAACAATGTTGAGCTAATCTCAACAAAGCCATTCACTTTTTAACAGACTTCAAAAAAAAAGGAGGTTCTCAATTCGATCAAAATTTTTTTTTTACTTGTGTATGTTACTCGATATATTGGAGACCCATGGACCAATTTTCAAATTATTTTTTTTAATTGAAAGGATATAAACTTGAAATTGGTCCCATTGGCACGAAATCAGGATCGAATGATGGAATGGTTATAAGGACATGTATGGTGTTTTCGGTAATTTGTTGATGAAGTCGAGAATTTATATTCAGTAAACAGAATACTTTCAAAATACATACTGCTAATTTGAAGTCGGTTTTTTTTTTATTTAAAATTATTGGAAAGGAAGCTCATATTTTGAATTAGGTAAATTGAACTCTCTCACATTTGTCACAAAACCGATAGGTACGGAAAACAAGATTGGATTGGAGTTTGCTCCATACAAATTGTGCTCGAGCAACGCACATGTAGATAAATCTTACAGACACGTTATCTTGGAACAGTTGGGACCGGACCTAGTCCGATCCGAGCGACGTCAAGCGGAGCGGCGAGGCGCGTTAGCGTGATGGTACGAAGACAAGGCCTATTGCCCGATCAGCGCTTCGTGCGCTTTTTCCTTTAATTTCATACATTACAACCAATACCGCCCTGCTTCAGCTGTCCACCTTCGCTTTACACCATACCTGTTAGCGATCTCAGTGCGTGGACCCAGCATAGAGACCCACTCTTTGGTAGTGTATCCCTTAGTGTCTTCTAAGTTCTCTATGCTCTCGATGCCCTCTTCAACTTGTTCTTCAGCACCCATGGCTGCCTTTTCGGCCGCGCGACGGCGCTTAGCGCGCGGGGCGTCGGCATCGTCCTCATCGGAATCGTCTGGAAAATATATTGTGTTCACTGTTTTGTTTTGATTTGAAATACAAAATGAGGCGTTGTCTTTTAGTTCAAGTATACATTTTCGAATCAGGGATGATGATGCATTTTTTGTCACAACCACGACAAAATAATACCGAGGCGCGTAACCAACACCGTTTCAACGAAGTCCGAAACAAATTTAGTGCGTTCCTATTGGTCGACACTCGACAGGCGCTACTCGTCAGGCCCGCCCCTTCCTTTCTAGTCGCAACATGCTATAGGAAGTATAGGGCAGAGATGCGGATGTTTTAAGTCCAATATTTGTGGAAAAATTACTAGAGTTACTTACCTAGGCAAGACGTTTTGTCCTGGTCAGACCTAGTAAAATGACTAAATTATATTTGTCAGAAATTCAGAACATAACAGAGTTAACATATTTTTAATGCTATTAATTTTTGGAAATTAAAACATATTCTTATATTGCTGATATTAATATTTAATTTCCAGTTAGAAGACATTTCATACTAACTATTTAGTCACAGAATGCCGCAATGATGTCTCCTGGGTCACCTTACAAAAGTGAGATTTTATTAATCACTTTATTATTCACACTATTACTTTGTCATAACTTCCACTATGTACATACTTAAATTTTGAATACTTGTTTATGGTATGATTATTCATAGTAAGCCTTCTAACTTGCTTTCATGTAAAATGTAGTCAATGCATTTATAAACTGACATTTTGGAAACTCTCTTTAACTTCCATTATTTCCTATACAATAAAAAAACACAATGTATCTTGGGTTGCCCTGTAAATGTGTGGTTTTTGATAATTTCAATCTTAAGCAGATCATACATTATCTCCTATACCTTATCGGTTTAGGTAGTTAAAACAATATAAACAATCTTGACATGTCTTTTTGTTGAAATACACAGTCTAAAAATGAAAATCGTTACACTATACTTTTTAATTATGAAAATAAATGATTTTTTCATACCTAAATTGTAAAATGTATAGTTTTCGATTTATAAAGTGTACGTTTACATAAAAAGACACGTCAAGATTGTTTACATTGTTTTAACTACCAAAACCGATAAGGTATAATAATTAATAATACAACTAAGCCTGGGACCTATGCTAGCAACCTTTCTCTAAGCAATCAACATATGTTGTCCCCTGGGTAACTGTTGAAAATATCAAGACCAAAAGTTAATATGCTCATTTTAAACATTATTTATAGCAAAGTCTTTATGGTCAAAAGTTTAAGTTTCAAGCAGCATATTCTTTTTGGAAATTCAGGGACAAGAAGGCTAAAAAGACTTGTAAAATCACTCTTGCATTCCCAAGTGGGGTAACCAGAGCACATAAAATATTACACAGTCAAAACCATATTCATGTATGCCAATTTTCACATGATTTTTGGTTGAAACATTGATGACAGGTACAGCTACTCTATCACCTTAACCAACCCCAACAGCACACAGGAAAGAAAACCTCCGAAAAAGGTTTGAATAGGGAATTTTGAGAACTTACCATAAAGCAACCCTCTGTCATCTCTTCTCCGGCCCTCTTCTCTGTCCCTCCGCCGAAGCTCTTGTTCGGCAGCCCTCCGGTCTCCAATAGACATGGCATCGTAGTTCTCATCATCCAAGTCTTCGTTGTCATAGCGATCAAGGGCTGGCATGGGGCGGTAGTCCCTGAAAAATGATATTATCTAATAAGGATGACTGAAAAAGATGGTAATGGTTTATAACAACTAATTAACTACAAAATAAAAAACATTTGATTAATGTCTTTCTGTAACTATGGAATATAGTTAAGCAGCTAATCTAAAAGGAAGCAACAGAAACAGTCCACCTGTAGTCCTGTAGACACTAGGAAAAACAAGAATAGACATTCAAGTATGCTACAATTTTTGAATAATGTATTGATGTGATTATATTTGACGTATTATTATTCTCATCTACAGATATACAATTACACTTGTTCCCAAATGGGGTAGGCAAAACCTACTATGCTGTTTCATAGCCACTTCTAGGATAATTTTAGGTCTAAAGACAGATGCAAGAGGTATAATAGTGACAGGTTGCTAGCCTATAGCCGAAATCATACCTAAACCTATTTCCAAAATCAGTTTTTACTACATTTTATTCTAACCCAACATAATACAGGTAAAAAAACTCTTAAATACGAATATAAATGATTCCAGTTGGAATTTGAACGATTCTATTTGCCGCATATAACTTTTAAAATTTACTGGTTCAATTTGTTACGGAAGTACAAGAACCTCTGTTGAACACTGTCTATGTTAGCATTGACTGTTTAATTTTACTTATTAATCATAAAGAAATCACAGATATATAATTCAAACTCACGCTTCCATGTTATCGCCAAACAGTTCTTCACCATCTTCTTCTTCCTCCAAAGGGTTATCACCAAGGATTGCCCCTTCATCTTCAAACATTTCATAGTCCCGGGCCGGAGAAGTCATCCTAGACCGGGCTCCATCTCTCTCAGCCGGCGAATCAGGGGTAGGGGAACTCTATAATCACGCAATAACTTTATAATTTGATGGTTTCTGGACCCTTTGTCAGGCAGGAAACGAACCCAGATGTAACGTAAGGTTGTATCATAATTAGGATCGAAAACATAACATACCATTGTTATCTGAGTGTCGCCGTAGCTTATTTAACGTATAGAACAGAAATTACACAAAAAAATATCCTAATTCCAATATTATTACACCGAAACACGATGCCACAAAAAAACAAACAGGTTAAAACGGAAACGTCAAAATGCGCGCGAATATCAGTTTGACTGTTTAAGCGTTAGATTTAAGCGCATTACAAACATAAAGCTATGAATTTGTTCCAAAATGCACGTTTTTCAAAGTAGGCAAAACAGACGAATATTTTAGAGATGCGTTCCCAAATAAATGAAAAACACAACATAAGATCTTGTAATATTTTCCTTTTGATTTGAAGAACTAAATATCCTACTGCAGTGGTATATTTACAATTCATTGTTTCTAGACTGTGAAAATTAAGTTCACGCACGTAAAACGATTATTACAATTTCAAGTAGCTGATGCAGCTGGCACCAAAGAGAAAAATATAATCAGCTGACACTACGCTTGTTTTTAAATTGATCGCATCGTAACCTCAAAATTTTGACATTTTCCAAGTCCTTCAATTTCGTCTTTTTATGTCGTAATAATCCATGATTATTTTTGTTATGAAATTACTTTAACCTACGATTGTTTCATGTCGTAGTAGAATATTAGAAAACGAATTAATCATGGCGAAATACATTGCGCAAATCATAGTACTCGGTGCTCAAGTAGTCGGTCGAGCTTTTGCTAGAGCATTGAAGCAGGAAATAGCAGCGTCTCAAGAAGCCGCCAAACGAGCTGGAGGCGGTGAAGCCGGCGCTCGAAGAGCTGCAGCTAATGCCTCAACAGGACTCACTTTAGAAGAAGCCATGCAAATTTTAAATATAGATAAACTGGATCTAGAAAAAGTCAAGAACAACTATGAACATTTGTTTGCAGCCAACGACAAATCGAAAGGAGGTTCCTTTTACTTGCAATCCAAAGTAGTGAGAGCGAAGGAGAGGATAGATACCGAATTTAAGCAAAAACAGCCAGACCCTGACCAGAGTCAGCCTAGAGATACTTCATGAGCGCTTTAGACAAAATTGGTTGTTGTTAAATTAGTTTAGAAACAAATTTTGTTTTTGTAAAATATTTTATTGCATATAAATGGATACCACAATAGTGACTAGCATACATCAGTCTTCATTACAATGCTGATTATGTTATAAAATTACACAAAGTCATCTTCATTCATTAGAATGATGCTACACAAACTATAGCATTACTATGTTATTAGAAATCAATAAATTTATCTAAGCAAATGATGTAATGTTTCACTGCTTTATTACCTAAGATCTTATCATATGGATATGTAAAAATATTTACCTATGTATTAATCATGGCTACATAATAACTTAATAACTCATTTGTATATGATAAAAAAATAATATCTTAAATAAATATGACTAGTTTACAAAACACAGTAATGGAAGATGTTTGAGCAACTGAAATCATTATACTAAATTTCAACCACTTTGGAAGAACATACATTATTTATTACTGCAGTCATACAAGTAGTATCGCAGTTAAGATTCATAAACCAGGTAAAACATTAAGTCTTGACAATGCTTCTTTTTTTGCCAAGAAATGACAGTTGGCTGTATAAAAAGACAGAAAGGTGTAGACCTAGCATTAGAATATCATTGCTTCAAATAAATTACTTATCCTAAACTTAAATAAGAATTCTTATCAAATAAAATACATCAGTCAACTTACATTCTACGAGATTAAATTATGGCAGTAGATCTTTTGGCGATTTTTAAATGTAAGCAAAGCCAAAGCTTTGTTCGCTTGGATATGGCTCCATGCTCTATCTATGAATATGATTTCATTATTTTTGTTTTAATCAGCATAATCTGCAGACATTGATACAAGAGACCTGAATAAACTACAAGTCTTTAGAATTTAGACAAGTCAAACAACTTGCAGTCAAATAGAAAAATGTTTTCATTTGTTTTTAAAAACTCTTAATGATTTGTTATAAGGTATAATAAACCTCTTCTACTATGTTACTATTATTTACCAGTTTGTTACATTACAGTCTAGCTCAGGGGTTACCAATCTTTTTCAGCCCACACTCGCAAATTTAGAATTCAGTCATGGTGTTTGACCCTGGGTAACTATTTGAAAAAGGTATAGTACAAAGAAATAGGCTCAGATAACGGTAGTAAACTTGAGAGGAACAAAAATGAAGATATGCAATAAACAAAGTGGTGGTTTCTGATAACAATAGATATCAATTCTTTATGCAGTGCACACTTTGGGAACCACTGGTCTAGCTGATTCTGCTTTGTTGTTCCTTTGAGCATGATTCTCACATGTCACCTTTCTATAATAAACTCCCTTAAGCATCACACTGATAGCTCACTTTTATAAATAACACCCCAAACTAGCAACTTACCTAGGTTTGGTATACAATATCAATTACACTAAATTAGTGACAAACCAATCCTTATGGCTTAACGTCCATGAGTATAACTACTTCGTAAGGACTACACTCCGACATACCCAATGTATTGCAGAGCCATCCGTAAAAACCTTTCTCAAAATCGCATACATCCTTCCACCAGTTAGCGCCACTAAAAGTGAGCTGCACAATACCCGCATATACTCCAAGTCCTACAGTAAAAATCAGTATCAAAAATGGGTAAGACAATATCACGATTGGAGCCAACATTGCCTTCTTTATCCAATTCAGGTCCTCGGTTACATGCGTAAATATGTTATACCAAGTCATGGTGCCCATGTAGAATGAATACAATGCTGATACACAAGCCACAAATGGTATACATAGGAGGCTGAAAAGGAAAATGTGTGGCCCGTTGTAGACGGAACACTTAGATATGTCCATCTTGTTGTATTCCTCAGCAACTATAGCAGCTTCTATAATTTCGAGCTCCTCTCTGGAAATGTTAAGCTTCACATCAACATTCTGACCTTTCTTCTTACCTCGTTTGATTGTCCCCGTCATTGTCAAGTAGGAGTCCCTGGAATGGTCTGTGAGAGAACAGTCTGGTGTAGATGCTTCAGACTCAATCCTCAGAGCCGTAATTTCAGTATCGGTATTCTCAGTTTCGATAATCTCTTGTACAATGTTAACCCTCTTTTTCTTCTTAGCGCTATTCTTGAGACTGTCTGTAAGAGGGCCCATTTCAAAGCTGTTTTCAGACTGTGTTTGAGACAGAGAAATGGGAGTCGCAGATGAGCTTCCGTTTAGTTCATTTAAGATTTTACAGCTCTTTTGCAGCTCATTATCAGTGGCTTCTCGAAGGTCATCATGGCTTGAACATGCATCAGAAGAGTTCTCGTAGATTGGGGACAAATCAATGATTTCACGGCTATTCATCATTGAGAGAGCCTGGTAGCCATTTTTCTGGGATTTAAGTGGTTCTGGCTCCATAGCCATGTCATTGGTTTCTTCATCATTGACATCATTGATTATGGGAAGGTTGATCTTCATATTAGATTTGAGCCCTTCCATTGTGGAATGTATAATGCCATTGACAACATGTTCTGTGACCGGTGAGAGACCATTCTTGTATTTATTTGGCAGGTCAGACTCCACACCCTGGAAAAAACATTTTTCTTTGCCTTTCAATCACAATAAAAATAAAATCTAAAATACTCAACTAAACAACGGCACTCGGCAATATTGCATTACTCATTATTTACTAATAATATACGTTAGCTAATTCTGTCTTATACTGGGCTAGGTTTTATTTATAAACAATCAGTCATTATTTTTCACGCTGTCTATGACGCTCAGTAAATTATTTATAAGTAGGTCATAACTACCGGTGCATTATCAAAGTACGACTTACTTTTTACTTATATTTAATTAAAGAAAAGCTTGTCACAAGAAATCACTTAAAAAACTTACTGGTTCGCTTCAAATACAGACCTGAACAGTAATTATGTGATCTACATGACCGGTTATCGAATTTTGCTTCTTTCCATTTCGCTTTTTCGGTAATATAAACATCGGCTGCTCCACTGTAGCCATTTCTTTTAAGAGTATACTTTGCTATTGTCGTTGTTATTCAGAACGAATATTATTTCTACTTAAAATCACATAGGAATAGGAAATAAAAATCGAAACCGCACAAACACAAACAAACGCGCAGGCCACAGATACGCTGATACGATACGATACGAAAATTACGAAATCACAGAGCAAGAGGGACGGACGAGGATGACCCTTTCGCATATTTATATTAAGGTGGTGTCTCACTAACTCCACAAACCGCTGTTATTTTTTTGAAAAATAATGTCTCGAACAGTTTGCTTTGTTTTGACTGACGGCGGATGACAGTATTGACAGTTTTGTTCTGAAAAGTAAAACTTTAAAAAAGTGCTTCTTTGCCGAAATAAAGCCGAATTTTAAGTTTTTCTGAATTATTATCACACAAAAAATTCACAAACTCTAATAAATGAAAATGTTAAAGGTACGAGACAATGTTGTTCTAGTTGTCCACGACTTTAATTGAAACAAGTTTCCTAACCTAACTGCGAATGTTTCAGGGTATGGTAAGCCTCGTTACCGGCGGAGCGTCTGGTTTAGGCAAAGCTACTGTAGAAAGATTTGTGAAAAATGGTGGGAAAGTGGTTATACTTGACATTCAAAAAACGAGAGCTGAGCAAGTAGCTAAGGAATTAGGCAATGATGTAGTAGCTGCACCCGGTTGTGTAAGTGAATTGTTTACTCTTAGAACTGATGTTCATAAAAAAATAAAACAGGTAATTAAAATAATAGACATTGAAATGTCACAAATAATTTATAAAAAAAAATGCAATCACAAAATTTTTATGTAAAATAAAATGTAAAAAAAAGTTAAAAACTCTGAATCACACAATATGAAAAGGTCATGATTAATGCATGAACAAAAACCTAACTTGTGACATTAATTTTCAGATCACATCAGAAGAAGATGTAAATAAAGCTCTTCAGGTGGTGAAGGAAAGGTTTGGCCGTCTGGACACTCTAGTCAACTGTGCGGGACAAGTTAGCACACACCAAGTGTACAACTTCAAGAAAGACAGAGCCTGCGATTTGGAGGGCTTTAGGAACTGTGTAAATGTAAGTATGAAGAAATAATAATAATGAATATAACTAACTTAAAAACTAAACTAAATTTAAAAAAGGGCACCCCCGAGGCATGGTCCCAAAGACGCTGGCAGCGTTTCCTCGCTGTATCGCAATGCTGAAGATATGTACAGAAGTGAATTAACATGTATGCATGTATGTATGTAAATTAACATGAGAATTAATGTAATTTAAACTTTGGGGTATTGGGATACATTAAGAAAATTTATTGCAATCAAATCTTAGTTAGATTATAGAGTTATAGAGAACTATAAAACTACTACCAGATATTTATCACTGAGCACTTAGCAGCAGTGGCGTAGCTAGCATGAGTGACACCCGGGGCGGATATTGTAAAAGGTAGGTAAAAGGTTTTTTTTTACCTTTTATAATTTTTCATTGACTACCAAAGTTCACAGCCGGGTGTCACCCCTAGGAGGGTGACACTCGGGGCGGACCGCCCCCGCCGCCCCCTCCTAGCTACGCCACTGCTTAGCAGGACTTGATCGCTTTTTTGTCTACTCTCGACCATGGTCACTGTAATGCTGCCAAATCATTAAAAAAATTATATAATGTGATTTGATCCCACTAACAATAAGTAATGATGAAGATGGTTGTGTATTACAAAAGTGTAAAACATTATGTAAGTCTAGGTACATAAACATTATGATGAAATATTAACAACACAGTGTTTCCCTGGGCAGGTGTAATAGGAAAAAACCAGATTTTTATGGATTAGTTGCTAGGAATATTAAAAAAAAATATACATGGGGAAGTGAAATTTACAGTTAACCAGGCAAAAATAAATCATCCACCTATTTATGGAAACGCAATCAGTCTACCTTTTTACTGCAGTAGAAATTGATTCTAAAGGTTTGCCTAAAAAACATTACATAGTGAATTTAGTTTAAGATTCATGCTGGTAACAAAACGGTTTTCAGGTGAACACAGTAGGAACATTCAACATCATCCGCCTCGCGGTGGGTCTGATGGGACAGAACGACCCTGACCCAGAAGGCCAGAGAGGCGTTATAATCAACACAGCATCCACTATAGCCTTCGAGGGGGACATCGGACAAGCGGCCATCGCTGCTTCCACTGCGGCTATAGTCGGCATGACATTGCCCCTGGCGAGAGATCTCGCGCCAAAAGGGATACGAGTTGTTACTATTGCTACTGGTTAGTAATAATTCGTTTTTTAAATGATGTTCACATTGGCGTTGTTTTGTACAGTCAAGGACTTTAATTCGTGAGCCACCATGGAACCAATTCACAGTAAACGTCATAGTGACATCCCATTAATTATTATGTTATTATGTCCGCATCGTACGCATCGCATTTCGCCATACATCTGATTGAATCCGATGCGTCCAATGCGTGCGATGCGGACCTGTGGACGCTTAGCTTAAATCTACCCCAGTGTCAACTGTTTACCGGTTCATACAAACACATGGTCTGCATATTAGCTTAAAAATCTTCTGTAACATACATACATATACATACATATTCTCACGCCTGTATTCCCAGGAGGGGTAGGCAGAGGACATGAATTCAAAAATCCAGTGCCACGTTTAGCAAATTAAGGGTAACCAGATGGTCAAACGTGATATTGTGGTGACAGGTTGCTAGCCCATCGCCCACAATACACCAACCCTTTCCCAGAGTCGACTCTTACGACACCCACGGGAAGAAACGGGGAGGTGCTATTCTAACCCGGCACCACACGGGTGCAATTCTGTAACATAGTGAAATAAAACGAATCTACACACATTCTTGTGTCGACATTAACTCGACATGTTTCGATCCAATTCGTGACCCATCATCTGGAGCTACGCGCCACGGCAGCGGATAGACGCGCACTGACAACATGTCGAGCTAATTTCTATATAAAAATATGAGTAGATCCGTTTTTACACTAAGCGTGAAACTCACAGTAGTTTTATGTTTAAAATCTTTCGTAACCTTCATAATATATATCTATGATATCTTTTCCAGGTGTCTTCGATACGCCCTTAGTCGCCTATCTCCCAGAGAAGATGATAGAGTTCATTAAACGTATGACTCCCTTCCCTTCGAGGCTTGGCAAGCCCGAAGAGTTCGCTCACCTCGTTTCCAGCATTGTGGAGAACCCGATGTTGAACGGAGAAGTTATAAGGCTAGACGGAGCACAGAGATGGTTCCCGTTGTAGCCTTCGATTCCAAAGATTTAGTTAAGGTTTTAGCAATAAATTTGTAGATTTAGAGGTTTTTGTTTCATTTTTTTTTATTAGCCTGTTAATGTGTAAGCTGGGCAAAGTCCTTTCCTCTTGATCTCCACAACTATAGGTCTTGCGTGATATCAGTCCAGTACTCCGCGTATGAGTCGCAGTCATCCCGCCAATGGACGTCCTTCAAATTAAACCCACCAAGTGGCTGTGTACGCACACGTGTGTTCATTTTGTTAAAATTTCTTTTTTAATTTGACCTTTTGTTGAACAAACTAATAGCACAAGTTTAAGCTTGCAGGTCCACTAATGGCCTAATACTTATTTAATTTCCCGACAGTTTTAGTTACTAGAGCTGTGCGGTGTGCGTACCAAACATAAAAAAATTTAACACAAGTTCGTGCGATTGAGAAAACCTGTGAATGTGAAATAAGAGTAGACACACAAAGAAAGATGAAAATAAAAAGAATATAGGTATTAGGTAGGTAAGATAAAGTCACCGGTAATGGACAAAGAACCAGTAATGGATAATGACTCTTATTTACTACCCACTAAGGAAAAGTAATTTGTTTTACAACAATCAATTCACAACTCTATGGTCTTTATATTATGAATGAAGTGTCCATCACTGATGCTTGTCAGCTTAAACCGTCCATAACTGGTGCCGTTACCTTATATGAATACTACTTGTAAAATACATAAACCGACAACCATTACCGACAAAAGCCAGGAGACATACCTATACCTTATCGGTTTAGGTAGTTAAAACAATATAAACACTCTTGACATGTCTTTTTGTTGAAATACACAGTCTAAAAATTAAAATCGTTACACAATACAATTCAATTATGAAACTAAATGATTTTTTCATACCTAAATTGTAAAATGTAAAGATTTCGATTTATAAAGTGTACGTTTAAATAAAAAGACACGTCAAGATTGTTTACATTGTTTTAACTACCTAAACCGATAAGGTATAGTAGCTACAACACAGAGCACATGCAGGAAGATTTGTCAATCCAGTACCTACTCCTACAAGTGTCTCTGCAATTATGTATGGACGTTACGTCATTTGTATACCATTATAACCCTGGTAAGTTAAACCGAAGATATACTTATAGAATATTGTGACGTGCCGGAATTCTATGACCTTGCTCAAGATACTAGAATCAGATCGCATGGCATACTCGGATAAAATCTTCAAAACTACCTATAGTAACTGTCGACCAAGTTCTTTTCTCTACAATGTAAGTATTTGATTGGTCATTTTGCTTATTTTCAATATTTATTGCAATGTGAGGTCAAAAACACCGATTACCGGCAACAAAGTATGTAAGTTACTATCACGAGCCGTGTAGGTGTATCACAACATAAACTCTAGGGTTAAGTAGATAAGAGCTATTTTTAACAGCAGTAACTTAACTAATCTTCTTCAATAAATCAGCGACTTAAGTCGTTCTGGATTTGAGCTGGGTCGTTATTTAGTTAGCTATTTGCAGTAATTTGTAGTTACAAATGGCGACTTGTAGATAAGGGTATTTTTTACCCACGCTCATTTTGTTAAAATAATGTTTCCACCTCCAGGAAGACATAATGTTAGTGAAAAACTAATGAACAAGTACCTATTTAACATTAAACTACCGTGAGAATCACTCATCTTTTTAAAATACGGATAACTCGCCTTTTAAGTCGAGTTAAACGCCAGTATTAGTTTCGTCGAGCACGAGCAGTCGCGCTAAAAGAGCGGTGGCGCGCAGTACGCGTTTGACACCAGCCGCTGCGGCTCCTAGATGAAGGGCTACGAATTAGTTCCAAACATGTCAAGCTAAACTCGGTTAAAAACGTGAGTTATCTGTATTTTTCGACCCCAACGCCCCACTAGTATCGCCGAGCGATCTTAACCACCGCGCGATGTATAAATAATTATTTTATACTTAGTAAGTAATTTATAAAACTCTTGGTGTATCGATGTTTGTATGAAAAACTTCCTGCAGAGAAAGCAGCTCTCTAAATATTTATAGTCGGGGAAGAAAAGCCTGTTATATCCATACTTAATGTTATTAAAAATGGGAAAGTGTGTTTGTTTGTTTGTCCGTCTTTCACGGCTAAACGGGGCGACGGATTGACGTGATTTTTTGGGTGGAGATAGATAAAAGGATTGAGAGTGACATAGGCTATTTATTGTCCCTTCGCATCTCCCCCAATTCCCTAAAATACTCCTTAACGCGAGCGAAGCTGCGGGCAAAAGCTAGTAGACCATAGCGACGTTACTACATAAAAGACTAGAAGAAAACTATTAGATACTAGGTAGATACAGCTACATAACTATGATAAGTACCTAATTAGGTGCTCCACATACCTATGGTTCTAGTTAGGCAGGTTCTCATATAGCATTCATAGCATGCCTACGCGTCATGTGAGATTGTTCATCTTTTAATTACGTGTCATTACTGTCATTAGAAGTATCATTAAATCATTATTTGGCAAAAACTTACATATTTTCACATCCTGTGCGGGTGTACCGCAACAGTGTGGTCTTTTTCAAACATTTCACAGTCAACTCTGTAAGTACAGTACGAAAAGGCACGCAGAAATGGCTCGATGATACGAATTTGTTGAAAATAAATTATATTTTCAACTTTCCTTGTAGGTAGTTACTTGCTATTGTTATTTTCTACCAACCTCAATATTAATTTGTCCTTAAAGGTCAGAGTTAAATAAAATTATTTACAGTGCTTATGTAATTTAATGGCGATACCGCCGACAGTCTTATACTCAGCCTCTTGGTTGTGAATTAGATAACAAATCCAGTGTTTCTAGATTTCCACACTGTGTCCGTACTTAGTGACCTTATAAATTTATCATAAGTAAGTAAAAGTAAGGCTACCTACTTCCCATCTTTTATTCTGTAAGCTAAGGGTACAGTTGATAGTAGGTACTTAATTTAATATTTGTAAAACTCAATCTACTTTTGTCGGAACTTGTAGCTTTAGGAGGGTTACGAGTAGGTACCTACTTTACGTATTCCCTTGTATTATTTACTTAGTTACTTATAGTACTGCGTAAAAAATGGTAACTGTGACACGGTCGTCAATCAAAAAGCATGGCGGTCGGCACGCCTCGGAACAGCAACATTGTTGCAAAACGTCCAGACAATACCACTAACCACAATCACACGTGACGAGATGCAACCACTGAATACCTTGTTCGTTGCTTGGTCGGCACCCTTATTGATCTGTGGTTTAGCTAACAAAACACGTAATGTATTAGAAATTTGTAAACTATCGCTTGATTCTCGTGTATGTGGTGAGAGGTATGATAAACAAAGATCGCAGGACCTCATTACAAAATATTCCAAATGAATGACTAAATACTTTTTTTGACAAAATAGAATACTAAATAAAAAAAGTCTACGAGTATTGTTTGATTCTCAAAACACTTGAAAGAAATCGTACTTGTGGGTCGTACTGTAGATAGGTATATTTTATTTTCTTGCCATGTTCTATCCCAACCTAATTTATATATTTTGCTAAATCAAAGATCTAAAGTAAGTATGTGATTCCGCAATCAGCGGATTCAAATAGAGCACTAATAATTAAATGTACAGCATTAACTTGAGAATAAAATCCTAGTTGTATAGTTACTTATCCTTTTTAGGAATTTTAAGCTTAAGAAATTTTTGAATATTATCAAAATCTAAAATTTCTCAAGCAAATAGGCTGTAAGAAGTTCTTTTGCTCGTCTTGATTAAAAGTCTTACGACATCCATGCAGTGGCGTAGCGTGCATTGGCGGGGCCCCGTATAAAAAAATATATTTGGGGGCCCTTTA
>BHDV01065693.1:0-27405 GCA_005406045.1 Adoxophyes honmai
GCAACCTTCAATTCCGTCTCCCTTTGGAATACCTCGCCTTAAATAGATGTTGTGAAATCCGAAAAATTTCAAAAATGCCCCCCATTTTGTAGGTTTAAGAGAACTATCTTTGTACCTTCACAGATGCTGGCCAACTTAGAGGCCGGCAAGACGGAGGACGGCTCGGCCCCTCTAACCAACGAGCAGGACCGGGCTGAGTCCTTGCGGCTCTGGAATGGAAGGGAGACCAGGGTCCAGCACTCCATCGTCAACTGCGCTATAGCTATGAAGGTAAGGCTTGGGACGTTTTGTATGACAGATGCCGTAGCGCCCTAGCGCCACCTATCATCGAATGGGTGAACTAATTAACTGGTGAAGCGCCCTAGCGCCACGTATCGTCGAACGGCCCAACTAATTAACTGGTGAAGCGCCCTAGCGCCACCTAACGTCGAACAGCCGAAGTAATTAACTGGTGAAGTGCCCTAGCGCCACCTATTGTCAAATAGCCGAACTACTTACCTGGTGAAGCGCCCTAGCGCCATCTATTGTCAAATAGCCGAACTACTTACCTGGTGAAGCGCCCTAGCGCCGTCTATTGTCAAATAGCCGAACTACTTACCTGGTGAAGCGCCCTAGCGCGACCTATTGTCGAATGGCCGAACTACTTACCTGGTGAAGCGCCCTAGCGCCACCTATTGTCGAATGGCTGAACTACTTACCTGGTGAAGCGCCCTAGCGCCATCTATTGTCAAATAGCCGAACTACATACCTGGTCAAGCGCCCTAGCGCCACTTATTGTCGAATGGCCGAACTACTTACCTGGTGAAGCGCCCTAGCGCCACCTATTGTCGAACGGCCGAACTACTTACCTGGTGAAGCATCTAGCGCCACCTCTCGTTGAACAGCCGAACTACTTACCTGGCGTATTAACCTACCGCCACCTGTCGTTGAATGGCTGAACTACTTGCTACGAACGTATACCTAGGTAACTTGGATGACAATACGATACTCCGGTAGTGGACTTCTGGTGGCCCAGCCGGGACTGTCTCCGATGGAGGGAACTCTTTAACGGTTGGTCTGATAGATTTGAAATCTGGCGCACAAGGGTGGATGACAATGTAGTATGATTGCCAAAATGTAAAGTTGGCAAAAAAAGCTTGTAGGTATCGAAAATTAAATTTTTGTTGTCAAGCTTATTTTTAACCCTCGACGCAAAAACGACGGGGTGTTATAAATTTGACGTGTCTCTCTCTCTCTTTCTCTCTCTCTCTCTCTCTCTGTGTGTGTGTGTGTGTGTGTGTGTGTGATCGTAGCTCTCAAGCGGATGATCCGATTGTAATGTGTTTTTTTTGTTTGAAAGTTATATCAGTCGAGTGTTCTTAGCTATGTATAGTGGAAATCGGTTCAGGTCTTCAAGGTCATCAGTTCATTTGTTAGGTGTGATAAGAATGTTACACGTTCAGTGAACCTATCGAGTTGGTGTTTGTCGGTTTTTTTTTTTAATTTTTAATTAATGTTGGTTATTACCGAATAATAATACGAATACGAAATAGTGTGATAAGGGAAAGAGTTGGCGTGAAAGTAGATGTGAAAGAAGTATGCTTAGCTGGTTTGGTCATTGTAGAGAGGATGGATGGATGAAAGAAGATTGACTAAACAGATCTATGCTGGAAGTGTGAATGGATGTGTTGGGAGGGGAAGACCTAGACGGACGTTCCGTGACCAAATCGCGGACGTTTTAGAAACAGGTCAGGTCAAGAGTACCCGAAATCGACGAGCATGTATGAAGAAACTAATGAATGTGCATGAAGCAAAAGAGGTATGTCAGGATCGTAGCGAGTGGAACAAAGTGGTCTCTGCCTACCCCTGTAGGAAAGAGGCGTGACGGTATGTATGTATGTATGTATGTATGTTGGTTATTGTTTCAGGACTACCGTCTAGCGAACACGATAATGTGTTCTCTCCAAGAGAAGGCCAGCAGTCCGGGGCAGAAGCGCGCCTTAGCCAGCGCCCGCGGCCGGCTGTGGCTGCTCGCGGGGCACTGCCGCGCCGCCGCCACGCAGCTCGGGGCCGCCGCGCAGCAGCAGTAAGTTTATTTATATTTATACTAGATTCTGCCCGCGGCTTCGCACGCATTAAATTCGGGCTAACACAGAAGAGATTTCGGAATTATTATTAGGAAGATCCCGCCAGAATAACCAGCAGACATTAGATTTTTTCCTACTTTCTCGACACTTATCGTCATATTTTGGAAAATTCAAACAAAATCTTTATAAATTGTAGCCTATGTGCTATTCTGATGTATAAGCTACATTACTGTAAAGTTTCATGAAAATCCATTCAGTAGTTTTTGCGTGAAGGAGTAACAAACATCCATCCATCCATCCATACATCCATCCACGTTTATAATATTAGTAAGAAGTAAGATTTATTTCACCAAAGCCTACACCCAAGTTACAGTTTTCCTGAGAAAATAAGTCACATCGGCTGTTACCGTCTGCGCCGAGAAGCGCAGAACGATATCCGAGAGTAGCCGAACGAGTAATTTATCTATATTGAACTTTATTTACAAACGCTCTTGGCACAATTTTGCTTGCTATGCATTCTCTTTAGTTCGGCTACTCGACGCATTTGGCGCTGGGGTGCTAGACATGTGTCATGAGTCATCTGTCTGAGACATCAATCAGTAACCAATCACAACGCAAGTGTTCAGCGCGCGAAAAAATCTCTTTTATCATTGGTAGATCGAAGTTTCCCGCGCCACAAAACCGGTCTAATACGCAGGTACATCGCGGAGCATTATTTGTTTGGTAATACTGTACCTCTTAGATCCCTTTCACACATCAGTCCAGTTTTGCAGGATCGGCTTTTTAAGGTATCCTGCTAAACTGGACGTTGTGCTCACATGGCAGTTCAGTTTTGCAGGATTCAGTAAAAAGCTGGTCCCGCAAAACTAGACTGCCGTGTGAACACTGCTATTGAAATATTATGTGTGATTAAACGGGATCCCGCTTTTTACTAAATTAAAGTTACAGTTTCTAGTGACAAAACCAAATGGTACAATTCGAGCTGTTTGCTTGCTGAGTCGAAGGTCACCAATGTAGGAAAGATTCCAATAGAAAGATCTCTCTCCAGGGAAGTGTGAAGCCTGAGGTCCGAAATCCACAGAGAGAAAGTTGGAAACTGTATTTAATTTATGCAACTGATCTTCGAAAAATCTTTAGCGCAATATAGAACACTCTAATAGTTGATGACATTTGTGAAAGTTCTAATACTGAATGATAAATGGCGCTAGGAAGTTAAAAAAAAAAAGTGCGTCAAATTTGATAAATAGGGGGCGATTGTAACGGAACGCTTGGCTTTATTTGTTCTGTTTGTTATGTTTAGTTCCCAATTCGCTACAAAATTTCGAAGATCGGTTACATAAATACAACTTTCTCTCAACGGACCTCGGTCCTCAGGCTTATAATAACATCTGCCTGGAGAGAGGTCGCTCTATTGGACTCTTTCCCAAAGGGGGTTGAAAGGGAGACAAATACTATCCAAAGTCACTTTTAGTAAAATAAACGAATCTACTGACCATTTTTATATCGCGATTAGCTCTACTTATTTCGGGCCAATCCGTAACCCATCATCTGGAGCTACGCAACACGGTAGCGGATAGACGTGCGCTCCATAAGTGAGTCTCACGATAGTTTTATGTTTAAAAAGTCACATATCCACGGGGACAAAGTTGCAAGCACAGCCTAGTACGAGTATACGTAGTAAATGTATAGTTTTAGTTATATTGATGAAACAACTATTGTTCCAGCCGCGAGTGCCCAACCCCAGACGTGCGTGAATACGTGGACCTAGGTCTCCTAGATGTAGCCCACGGCCGCTATCAGGACGCCTACAACAATTTCGCGCGTGCCGCCGACCAAGAACCAACCAACATCATGGTGAGTTCAGCTGGAGCTTTGATTATTGACGGGTTATACAACACTCTAGCCGTTATCGTTTCTTTTTTTCTTATTCGTGATTCTGTGCAATCAAGGACAGCTGTAAAGTATGTTGTGCAGAATCATTTTTTAGGGTTCCGTAGCCAAATGGCAAAAAAACGGAACCCTTATAGATTCGTCATGTCTGTCCGTCTGTCCGTCCGTCCGTATGTCACAGCCACTTTTTTCCGAAACTATGAGAACTATACTAATAACTAATAAAACTTGGTGAGTAGATGTGTTCTGTGAACCGCATTAAGATTGTGACACAAAATTAAAAAAAAAGCAATATTTTTTTAGGATTCTCTAGACTCTCTATTACAGCCAAGAAACCTGTCGCTATTGTACATCTTAACTTGAAACCTAAAAAATATGCTAGAAATCTCTACGAAACGTTTTTATACGTATTTTACTATGAAGTTTCGTGTATTCTATGTAACCCATTACAAAACACAGGCGTGAGCGTAAATTTTAACAAATCATCAATAAGTAAAAAACACAAAACACACTTTTCAGGTGGCCAACAATCTGTCAGTGTGTCTCCTCTACATGGGACGCCTAAAAGAAGCCATAGCGGTCCTCCAGAAAGCCATCAACTCGGACCCCGAGCGGGGACTCAACGAGCATATACTCATCAACCTATGCACCCTATACGAACTGGAATCATCAAAAAATATGGACAAGAAACTCAATTTGTTACGGATGATGTGCAAGTACAAGAGTGACACCATACCCAATGTGACGGAGTGTTTGAAGCTTGGTAGTTAATTTGTTTTGACTAGTTTGTTGCGTTGAAATGTCTAATAGTGTAGTTATGGTTTAGGGTTCCGTACCCCTTACCAGCCTTAGGCGGGACCCTATTACTGAGACTTCGCTGCCCGTCTGTCTGTCGCCAGGCTGTATCTCACGAACCGTGCTAGCTAAACTGTTGAAATTTTCACAGATTATGTATTTCTGTTGCTGCTATAATAGTAAAAACAAAAATTAAGTAAGTAAATAATATTTTTTAACAATCGTGATTTTTTTGGTCTTTTGTAGCGACATCACAGCCTGTTGGTAGACACTTGAAATATTCACAGAATATTAAGTTTTAAATCTACTTACTTTAAAAATAAATACTTAATGAAATTAAAATAAAATGAGTATTTAAGGGGAGCTCCCATACAAGAAATGTGTTTTTATGTCAGTTTTTGGAATGGATCCCTTCGAGTGCGAGTCTTTATATCAAAACGTCAAATGATGTCAAATTCACAAAAATGTATATACTTACGGCTGGACAGTTTGTTCGAATTGTTGACGTATTGAGCCAATTTAGTAGTCAACTTAAGACATGTAAGGGTCTCACCAAACCAGTCGACGCTTTTTCGTCAAAATGCGTGAATTGGCTCGGCCATTCTCGGTCGAACGAGCCGAGCCGATTGACGTCTTGTTCGCCCTTATTGCGTTGACATAACGCTTTTTCTATCCGCATTTTGCCGAAAAGGCGTCGACTAATGTGGGGAGACCCTTAGGCGGATGCCTTTGGTCCCGCACCCGCATTCGACATGCGGACTTACGTAGATATTCTACGAAATTAAGAATTGCCAGTATGGATCGATTTAACCACACTAGAATAAAATTTAGTCTTGGAAAAAGGCATTCTGGCAAAATTTTGTAGCAGTGGGGGTGAATTCGCGCATCGCTTTTTCATGGAAAAAGAGATACGGATTTTACCCCGCTACTTAAAATCTTGGCATGTTAGATTGCGACTTATTTTAAGACAAAATGTTATTCTTTTGGTTGAAACTTGAAAGAGCCCTAAGTCAGGTATTTTATGACTGGCTAGATTTAAAATAAATATTTTAGTATTATTTATTCTGGCTCGTGACATGATAGTAAAATATTCAACCTTTTAACCATGCTATCGAAATACTACTTCGATTACTAAGCTGAATACTATGGAGTCCTAATAATGTACCTTTTAACCTTATTAGTAGTATGCAATATGTATTAAAGCTAATTAATTATCATTTAGTTTCATTTTGTATGTAATTTCATACATAGTCAAATGTATATCTACTTAATAAATTGTTAAACAATGGTAATTTTCGCGAGATCGTGCATTGTGCTGTGTAGGTAGTTCTAGTTTTTTTTGCCACGAAAAGTAACTAATGGACGATGTGTTTAAGTAGTTAGTTACTTTGGACTAAGATATAGTTCAGTTTTACACGAGACAATTGTATGCAATCCTGTATAATTTTTAGATGGTCTTCGAAAAAAATTACCACAAAGCACGATCTTACGAAAGTTACCATTTCCACCTCAAAACCTTTGAAAATCTAATAAAGGATAAAAAAATAAAAGAATGAGTTTCCTTACATAGATTAGAATTGATTTAATTATCCAAAATCACCACCGGCTCCACATAATTGTCATTGTAAGTAAACAAAATTGAATACAGTTCATCGCATGGTGTTAAAAATAATGGACGTGCACTGGTCTAGAAATGAAAATACTGCGCTTTGATACAATGGCGATTATTTGCCAATCAACTAACTCCACGGGGCATTTAACCCCTAAACCTGGAAGCAACTAAAAGGCACCAATTTGACACAAGTTTCTGTCTAATTTGACCTTGCAACCTGAAACGATTTGTTCCTGATTCGTCATATTCCTGATTAGTCATATTCCTTATTCAACATTTTCCTAATTGGTCATATTCCTAACTCGTCATACTCCCTATTCCTTTTGAAATAAGGCATATGACCAATCAGGAATATTACGAGTTAGGAATATGGCCAGTTAGGAAAATGTCGAATAAGGAATATGACCAATCAGGAATGCGACGAATCAGGAACAAATCCCTGAAACTTGTGTCATATTGGTTGGATACGTATTGGCAGAAAACAACGAACTATATCGTAGATTGAGTCAAATACACAAGAGTTGTGAACATGCAAAAATATGTGAAGAGAACCCTGTTAGGAATAGTGTGCTGACATTTTTGGATCCTCACAGCTCCAATGTATTTTGCACGCAACTGCACAATACGTAGCCAGCAAAATAAACCGTAACCTTCAGTGTCGAAAATTAGCCACAAATCGATTTAACAGACTCCACTGAGCAGTGAGATCTTATTTCTAGTACCGGTATAAATTCCTTTAAGGGACATAATCTTGTAAGATTTTATCTTTCTAGACAGCATCGGAAGTGGGAGTAAGTATATGATTTCAAAATGTGGATAATATTCGATCCACATTTCAATGTGATCTGTTGATATTATGGTATACGAACACTCGGTTATAGAAACCTGTTTCTATGATGAACGATTTAGGCAGAACTTACGCCTGTAATTTTTGTTTACGCAAGTAGGGACACAGCTAAAGTTAAACAAGATAGCAATATCTCTTTTTAGGAGACAGTCCCGTCCCTTTTTATGTAAGTAAAACTTATAGGCGGAAGGCTGGCGTTGAACACGCTAACATTTCGCCTTTTCAACGTCATTTCAGAGCAACACGCAGACTGACGTGTCAACTACAGGTTAAAATTTCGTAGACACCTGTTACTGACATTGAAAAGGTGAAAAGATTAAATTTAACATATATGTTACCTGCTGGTAACCATGCAATCATAATTACAGTATACTTCCTAATTACACAACCATATTGCTCTTGATACATGAACATAATCATTATAGACATTAAACCTGGTCATTCATTTGGCCATGGGAAGCAGAAGTCAGATAATTTGAGTGTTTAAAAAAAAGATACTTGATAGTCTGATTAAGAACTCTTGAACTGTTACACTGTGCTCTTTTTTTAATTCCACATCAGTGTAAAATGTTTGAATAGCTCTTAAATCAAAACACAAAACTTATCTGAACAATGAAATCTGCTTCCCTGCCAACTCAACAACTGGGCCTTAAATATGATTGATTGTTCTACATTATAATCAATAATTATCAATTACGTATGCTATCTGATTGAAACAAACACTTGGGATGAACCTTTTACACAATAATTCAAACAATAAGTAGACATATTGTAAATTTGCAAGTAATATAAATATTAACTGGATTATTTTACAATTGATCACAAAGACTCAATTGACTTACTTTCGCTTGTAAAGTGAGCTTTATTGCGTTCGATTTAGATATGATTTTTAAGTAACCCTAATAAAATACCACCTCACTCTGTAAGTAGAAATGTCAGGTCGAAACCCTCTCAAGCTTCAGTTCATCCCAAAAATATTACTCCACTCCATTACAAAAAAAAAATCAATTGTCAAAATCCTAATCATGCATGTACAAACAAGTTAGTACACACATATAAATCATTGTTATCGAAAATAAAACCCTACTCGAATCATTCCTAAAAACATCATTTTGCAGTCAGCCACAGCCTATTTCAAAATAGGTAGGTTTTTGGAGTGGAGAGTTAAGTACAAACAAAAACAAAAATCCGATTGTATTGACATTAATTAGGAAGGCAAGCAATTATTGCCAGTCATTGATAAAATGTTTCAGCATGGACACTATTCCGTTAACACCCAGTGTATAATATGCCTAAACGGGTGGCTGAGGTGTCAATCCTACTAATATTACCCGTCTCCGTCAGCTAGACCGGAGATGGGAGCCCTCGGCGCGGGAGCGCGCCCCTACTAAATACCCTAACAATGCTATCTTAAATTTACAAAATTGCCAAGTCTACTCTAACCGTTAGTGGCAAGTGTCTTTTGGCTTTCATACGAAAGTTGTGATGTCTACCTGGCTTGTCATGCAATAAAAAACCCTTGAAAGTCCCCAATTAGATTCAGAATCTGTCTGCCAAAATATGAGGTAGTCATGTTATGTAAAACTATTTTTGTGCATCAAAAGACACAGCACCAAATCAATATATTACAAGTGTACCACATGCTGATTGTAGATTTCTACCTTCCAGAGATTTTCCTTGATATGTGAAGAATACAATAAATATTATGGTATAACAATGTTCCGGTAAATAAAAAAAATACCCATTCAACAGAATAATGGCTTATTACTCATAAGCTGATTGTTCTTCACTACAATAAACGGAGAATTCTTAACAAGCATGAGTTGTTTCGGTGGGAACACAGATTTAGATAGATATTATTCTATATTTACATAAAGAAACCAATGATTGAGTGTGGTTGGCTGTCAAATCTACAATCTTTTTTGTTATTGCTTCTGACGGCAGACAGTTGGTGTGTAATGACTGGACTTAGTTTATACAGGTTCCGCACCTAACTAGTGATTGAGCCTGACCTAACAATGATACATGAGTATTGACAATGAGAAGCATTATCATAATCCAGCACTTATCGCTTATTCTAAATGTACTTCCTCTAAATTAATCGGCACTAGCCTGGCCGGAGCTGCCTCCCGTCCCGGCCTCCTACGGCCTTTCCTCTAATCTCAAGTGCCCAGGACAGAATATTTACAATTCGTTTGATTACTGATTAAAGAGGGACAATGAATTACACTAGTAAGCGTCATTCAATCCAACAAAACTGTCACCCAACAGGTGCTTACGTCCCCTTTTCATGTCACTTAACTTTAAGGCCGGCCAGTGTCCCTCAGGGAACCATCTAGTTCCCGCACTGTGATGTCACGAAATAAATAAGTCCGCTTACACACTAAGAGTCCGGAAGAGTTCACAACCGATTGCGACGGTTTCTTATAGCCCTAAGGCGCGCTCGGCGCGACTTTGCGGATTATATGTCTCCGTTCTGACTGATCCCGATCCTCTTGATGAACTCCTCTTGCAGCATGACGGTTTTGATCATGTTAGGGTGCGCCGCGTAGGGCAGCGTGGCCTCGGGCGCCGCGCCGTAGGCCGCCGCGTCCAGCAGCACGCCCTGGCCGTTGCTGAGCCCGCCGGCCTCCATGGAGCTCCAGTACGTCTCCGTGGGGGAGCTGCTGTTGACCCCCGGTGGCGGCGCGGCCGGCGCGCCTGTGTAACGGAAGTACGGGTTCTTCAAATCCAGAGTGTTTGAAGAAGTAATATTTGTACCCTCTAGATTAATCTCCATCGTCACGTCATAGCTCTGACGCTTGTTAGCAAGCAATAGCACACGGCCGGTTAGAGCCTGGCCTTGCTTGGCGAAAATAGGGGTCTCTAGCAGGCAGCGCACCTGATACCAGTGAGTGAGGGGCTCCGTTGGGGCTGTGGATAGCCAAATGTGCTGTGTACTGCCTGCGAACAACACATCAAACCAGAATGCCAGTCCGTGGCATGTACCAGACTGTGTTAATTCAAATCTAAATGGTACTTCAATGCGGTGGAGGTCAGTCTCATTAGCACTGAGGAAATCTACCACATGCCTCACAGACCTGGCCATGCAGATGCGAACATCAAAGGTGTCAACAATGGGCTGTCTGAAGTATTCCTTCATGGCTGCAGTGCGCAACGCACTGAGATCTACCCCATGGAAGCACGTCTGATACCAAAAGTTGGCTTTGTTGTACTGTTCCATGAAGAGAGCATCATCTGTGAATGGAGCAATGTGCAAGTCTCCTCTAGTAGGGTACATGTTTCCGTTAGGTTTGAGCCATTTCTTGGCATGTAGGTAAGTTTCTAACATGCGTTCATTGTACAACATGTATCCCATCGGTTCGGAAATGATCACATCAACAGTTTCAGGCAATTCTATCTCCTCAATTTTCCCAGCAACGACCGTGATGCGATCATGCAGCCCGTTGGCTCGGACCAGGCCTTGCGCGTGGTGCGCCATATTGCTGGCTTCAACAGCGTACACCTTCCTCGCCCCCGCCTGCGCCGCGAAGAACGACAGGATCCCAGACCCGGCACCCACGTCCAGCACCACTTTGTTCTTGAAATCATTGATATTAGACAGTATCGCGCGCTGGTACGTGCTCGTCCGCACGTAGTCCTGCATCATGTTTTGCTGCTGACTCAGGTAACCATAGAACTGGAAATATTGCAGTGCTGAAGAATCCTCCGTGCGAACCGTGAACACGGAGGACGAGCGACCCGCCTTGACCTTGCTGACGAGCAGGTGGAAGTTCTGGCAGTCCCCATCCGACGCGAACTTGAAGAACAACGTCTCATTGTCTATTGTAAAGATGTAGGACTGACCGGCGACTCGCGAGCACTCGCTCTGGCTGTGCACCGGGAACTCTAGCACTTCCTGCGCCAGCACCGGATCCGATCGTATCACTTTTACACTCAACCCCTGAGGATCGTAATCCACGTTTACGTTTGTGGGGAAGTTGAAACGCGGCGTCAGGGCGCCGTCATTGTTGACGGCTGATACCGTCACGGCGCGAAACGTGTTCGCCATTTTATCACAGTTAGTAAACACGCGGCTAATGTTTTAGTGTATTGTTCACAAACGTACGGGCCAACAAAGAAAAATGCCCGTGGCGTGAATTTTGGGAGGCCGGTGCAAAATCGATCACTCACAAACTTCCTCCCTCCTTCGGTTTGTCTATGGTTACGGCGGCGGCAGCGTGTGTACATTTTTTTTAAGACCGCATTGAAGCATGGTAATCTGAAGAAACAGCCAAAATGAGAAATAATTTACAACAGTCTTCTTGACTACTCTATAAATCAACAGTATAAAGCACCTAGAAAAACTAAGTAACGTTTCAAATAATAAAGTTTTTTTGTTTTTATTACTTCAACTACCATAGACACATAAACCCAGACTCACATTAACAGAAATATGAATCGGAAAAAATGGGAAAAGTACCGATTGGTATACCCAACTCTTAACTTAACGTCAAACCGAAATGTCATTTTCACGTTGTTATTTTTAGGTTATATTATCTCAATACAGCCGAAGAACTTAATTTAAAGCATGAGTAAGAAATTAAAAGACTTGAAATGGCAGTCCGTGGCCTTAGATGGTTTTCCGGCTTCAATGGGAAACAAGTTAGATGGATTCGTAGGTCTAGAAGAATGTACGAGCTATAGTTTAGATAAAGACAAACCACGCTCTAAAAAGGTATGTTGTTAGGTTGTTACTCATTTGTTACTTTATTTTGGTGTCAATAGCTTACGAAAAACTATTTGTATCTTGTAGTTTTATCCTTTACTTAAAGATCCTTTTTAAAGAATGTACAACACATGCTGCAATTTTATTATTATAGTCTAATCAAAAACATTCAGCAAAAGTAAAAAAAAACCTTAAAATTGAGAAAAACCTAAATAAAATGCTAACTTAAATTGCAGAAAAAGCAACAGAAGAAACGAAAAAACAGCAAATCAGTTGAAGAGTCGGCTGAAAAACAAATTCCAATCAAAAAAACTAAACTTAGCAATGGATTTGTTGTGGAAACATGTGATGCCGTCACGCCATCGCTTACTAGCGAAGAAGGTAGTAAAACAGTCAAGCCAGAGGGCAAGAAGAGCAAAAACCAGCCTAAAAAGATAAGAAAGATAGGCCAGAATGTGAATGAAATGGCATCGGAATTGACTCCGGAAGATATGTTGCCTTGGGCAGAGTTTAAGCTACCGGATGAGATAATGAAGGCCTTGACGGAGCTGGGCTTCAAGCAGCCCACTAAAATACAGCAGCTTTCTTTACCAGCTGCTATACATGGTGAGAATACAAATCAAATACATTTTTTTATTTATAAATCACATTTAGATTTAATTTTTCAGTCTTATATTTGATGATACTTCAGACTTCATCTTCAGTTTACTTATCTATTGTCAAATAAGAAAATTAAAAAAAAATGTTAGTTTGTATTTAGTAAAAAAAAATTTTCTTTTTATTGAATGAACGTAAGTCATGGTAACCAGTACTATAGCTCTCATGAACTAACATGAGTCAATTTGTGCATGTGTTACATTACCTGTTACTGGATTTCCGTATGTTTTTTTCATTTTCAGGTCGCCGAGACATTCTAGGGGCAGCTGAGACTGGTAGCGGGAAAACACTGGCCTTTGGCCTCCCCATTCTCACAGGCATCATGAAACTCAAAGAAAAAGCTCTCGCCAAAGGCCTAGATGTCTACGACATACCTTACAAGAAAGGTTCTGGCAAGAAGAAACCGGAACCACCAACTAATGTGAAAGAGGTTAAAAGGAAAAGAAAGAAGAATGTTAAGAAGGTGACAAAGGAATCTTCTGAAGACGGCTACAGCAGCGGTGAAGAAGATAACTCAGATGAGACTCAAAACGGGTCTGATGGTGATCAGTTTATACAAGAAATAGAAGTGCCGTTGAGGAAAAAGGAATCGTCAACGGATGAAGGGAATGATAGTGATGACAGTGCGGATTACTTACATCTGTCTGATGTATTGGGTGGTGATGAATCATCGGATAGTGAAAACGAAAAGGAAGGTGGTGAAGACGAAGCAGAGAGTGAAGAGACGGAGAGTCAGGATGAAGTGGAAGGGGAGCTTGATGAACAAGGTAGTTAGGAATGTTTGTACTTTTGATGATACTGAATTGTGTGCTGAATTTTTTACTAAGATTTAAAAACACATACACATGCATGTCAACACATTTTGTAGCCACATTTAGCAAAATGTTAGGTTTAAACATAGATGGAAAAAGTACAATAGTGACAGGTTGCTAGCCCTTCCCCTGAGACATACCTAAACTTATTTCCTTTGTCGCTTTTGACGACATCTACGCAAAAAATGGAGAAGTGTTATTCTATTCTGAACACTACACATTTTAATTATTTTGCATTTATTTGTACAGAGCAATATTGTGTAATTATATTTGTTTTTTTTTTCAAGGCATGGGATGTGTCAAAGTTATAGACAACATAGAGATGCCAGGAAGCGAAGTGGTACGGACTGGCTCCCCGCTGTATGCCCTGATCCTGACTCCGACGAGAGAGCTGGCGATGCAGATCAGCCAGCATTTGAAAGCTGTGGCCAAATACACGGGTAAGATGAGTTAATATAATTCAATATTTAAAACTTTATGCATGTAGGTAGCTAAGATCACTTTTAGACGTCATTTTCGAGTGAGCGACTCGGAAAGACCATCATAGCCAAGAAGAATGCGCTGCAAGACATTTGGCAGATTATATGATTATTAAACCGCGGGATTCGTGTAGGGATTTGTTTAAAACATTTAAAATTATGACTCATTATTCCCAATATATATATGACATTTTATTGTTTACTCGCTATAATATTGACTCTTTTAAGCGAGTAAATAACCCTGGGAGAATCACTCGCCAGACCGGGCGACTGCAAGCGGTGCCGCGGCGGTTGGCGCTGCTTGATAAGAACCCGCGCGTCATAGGTCCAAGGCTGTACGAGAAACTACCCGCCGACCTAAGGAATGTTAGTTCGGACAAAATATTTGGTTGCCAGCTGAAAAAACTTTTGTTGGATAAGTCGATTTACTCGTTAAACGAATTTATTGAATAGCTATTTATTGATTCCGTGACATGTTTATTTCTATTTTTATTCTTATTTTTTAATATTGACATTATATTCTATGATAGTAATTATAATGATAACTGACATTCTCACATTATGTGATTCGCTGTTTTTATAGTTAATTTCGTATATTTATTTTTATATTGACATTGATATTTACATCCAATTGCTGATGTAGTATTGTTTTTATTCTTTTTATATTTTTATTTTTGACATTTTTAATATGATTGTGACATTTTTTAGTTGATTTTTACTATTTACATATGACAATCATTTTGTGAATTTATTATATTTTGACATTTCAAATGTAATATGATTTTCAAAACGAAATAAAGTACTATCTATCTATCTATCTATTTTTTCACACAAGTATGAAATATTAAAAAAAAACACAAAGTTCATGATTGTAAGTCGCGGGAAATATTAAGTTGCGACCACACCAATGCTTTAAAAACGATCACAATGCGGAATCGCAGTGACGCGTCGTATCCGCACCGCTCGCTGCTCAATAGGATAGGAGTCGTACGACTGCTCCATACAAACGTAGTCCCCTGCTTTCTCCGTGAATAATGACATTAGAGCAAAAATTTTTTTTACATTATATTTGTATCTGTTGTGGCAATGACCCTACGATTTCCTTTTATCGATATTCTAAATAAAAAAAATAAAAGTTTTTAGAAAATCGATAAAAGCAAATCGTAGGGGCATGGCCACAACAGATACAAATATGTATAATGAAAAAAAAATTTGCTCTAATGTCATTATTCACGGAGAAAACAGAGGACTACGTTTGTATGGAGAAGTGGCGCGACTCCTATCCTCTTAAGAAACTGTCATCGGTTTGGGCGGTTCACGTCAAAAATGTTTCGTATGGGGCACATCACGATGCGACTGCGTATTTTGAACAGGAGTGTGTGGAGCATGCGTTAAAAACGGTGCGGATACGACGCGTCACTGCGATTCCGTACCGTCACCGTTTTCTAGGATTCCGTATCCAAAGGGTAAAAACGGGACCCTATTACTGAGACTTCGCTGTCTGTCTGTCTGTCTGTCCGTCTGTCACCAGGCTGTATCTCACAAACCGTGACAGCTAGAGAGTTAAAATTCTCACAGATGATGTATTTCTATTGCCGCTATAACAACAAATACTAAAATCAAAATACTAATGGTAATTAAGGGGGGCTCCCATAGAACGTGTTTTTTTTGCTCTTTTTGGCATGGAATCCTTCTAGCACGAGTCCGACTCGCACTTGGCCGGTTTTTTAAGCATTAGTGTGGTCGCAACTTTATAAACTGTGGACCTTTCCTGACAGGATATTTAGATGCACCCCAAAAATCACTAACCCTTGTAACCTTTCTCTCCAGGCATCCGCATAGCCCTTATAGTGGGTGGCATGGCTGCGGTGAAGCAGGAGCGGGAGCTCCGCAAGGGGCCAGAGCTGGTGGTGGCCACCCCGGGCCGGCTGTGGGAGCTGCTGAGCCAGGGGAACCGACATTTGCAGCAGCTGGCTGATGTCAAGTGAGTGAGATTGGCCTTCGAGACAATTTTTTTTTTGTTAGAGAATATTTTTTAGACTTAAAAACCGAATATTGTCTGTTAAATTCATACATACATACAATCACGCCTGTGTTCCCAAAAGGGGTAGGCAGCACACAAAAAGTGACATAGACAAAACCATGATTATGACTATTTCACGCTTCGCAGCCACTTCTAGCATAGTTTTAGGTTTGCAGATATGGAAGAAGTGCAATAGTGACGGTTGCTAGCACAGACTTATATTGAACTAGATACCGCGAGTTACTCCATTTGTATGAAAACCAAGCGTGTCACTTTTTCTCGACGGTAGGTATTCTAGGTATCGTCACATGAGCGCTTTGTTGATGAAAATTGACTATCCGAGTGAAACCCATTCAAAGATGATGCCGACTTATTCAAATTATCTTGTTTTTAGCCAGTTAAACCTAATCTAAGTGTTATAAAACTAAATGAAATCGCGTCAAAAGAGGAGCATTGCTCTTCCTTTTGGCTCCATTTTGGCACGCAAAGTACATACACTTGAGTAATCTAGTTCGATATAAATCTGTGGTTGCTAGCCTGTCGCCTAAGACATACCTAAACCTAATGCCTTAGTCGCCTCTTACAAGATCCACGGAAGAAATGGAGAGATGGTATTCTAACCCATCACCACACAAGTGTATGCAGTATTACCAAACAAAGAATGCTTGACGATGTACCTGCGCATTAAACCAGTTTCGTGGTTCGGGAAACTTCGATCTACCAATGATAAAAGAGATTTTTTCGCGCGTTCAACATTTGCGTTGTGATTGGTTTTTGATTGATGTCTCAGACAAATGACTCATGACATGACAGATGTTTAGGCCCGCAGCGCCAAATGCGTCGAGTAGCCGAACTAAAGTGCGTAAGCGAGAATGGATAGCAAGCAAAATTGTGCCCAGAGCGTTTGTAAATAAAGTTCAATATGGATAAATTACTCGTTCGGCTACTCTTGGATATCGTTCTGCGCTTCTCGGCGCAGACGGTAACAGCCGATGTGACTTAGTTTCTTGGGAATACTGTACCTGTATTATACACTGTAAAAGCATTAAAGTATCGCGTATACCTACTTCCCCAGGTTCCTAGCAATAGACGAGACGGACCGTATGATCGAGAGGGGGCACTTTGAGGAGCTCCATCCTCTTCTGGAACGTTTGAACGCCGCGCCGGAGCAGCGCGACGCGAGACAGAACTTTGTGTTCTCAGCTACGCTCACTCTGGTGCATGATTTGCCTTCGCATATGCGGGGGAAGAAGGTAAGCAAATGCATTAAAATATCATACATACAGCCAGCTATAAATCCGTCCATCCGTCCTTTCATCCATCTATCCAGCAGCCATCCATCCATCCATTCATCCATTCATCCAGCCTTCCATCTATCCACCCGCCCATCCACCCGTTCATCCAGCCATCCGTCCATTAGCCATCTATCTAACCATTAGTCCGTCCATTCATTCATTCATCCATCCATCCATCCACCCGCCTATCCATCCATCATCATCTCCCAATTTTACGTCAGTCCGTCCGTCCTTCCTTCCATCCATCCATCCATCCATCCATCCATCCAGCAACCCATCCATCCCATGTTCGAGCGAGGCCATTTCGAGGAGCTCCATCCCCTTCTAGAGTCAGCCGCGCCGGAGCAGCGCGACGCGAGACAGAACTTTGTGTTCTCGGCCACACTTACTCTGGTGCATGACTTGCCTTCGCATATGCGGGGGAAGAAGGTATGTTAGAAATGCATTAAACCATCATATGTACACCCATTCATCTATCTATGCATCCATCCAACCATTCGTCCGTCCATGTGTCCACCCGTCCATGAATCCAGCATCCAGCCATCCGTCGATCCGTTGGTCCGTCCATCCATCAGTCCGTCCGTCCGTCCGTCCGTCCGTCCGTCCGTCCATGAATCCAGCCATCCAGCCATCCATCCATCATCATCACCCCTATGCGTCGGTCCATCCATCCATCCGTAGGTCCGTCCGTCCGACCATCCATCCATCCATCCATAACAGTGACGATGTCAGCAAAGCACACAAAACGTTATATAGACAAAATCATGACTATTTCACGTTGCATATCCACTTTCAGTAATTTTTTTTATTAAACTAAACTGGCTACACTGGCTGACATATAAACTATTTTTTTTTTATATACATATTCCCTATTGTTTCTCCCTCACAGGTGACAAAGCGAGGCAAGATAATAAACCGCAGAGTGGAGAAAATGACTCCGGCGCAGAAGATCAAGCGACTCGTGGATCTGATCGGCATGAGCGAGCCCAAGGTCGTTGACATCACGCAAGACAACTTGGGTAATATACATACATACAGTTAAAACATATTAATTTTTGATCTAGCGCGGAATGTTGTGACTATAAACACACATGCATACATAAGGTGGCCGGGAAATGATCATAAATATTTTAACCAGTGTAATACCACGCGTCTAAGAACCCCTGTGAAAGTTTATTCCCGAAAGTTTTTTGTGATTTTTCTTTTCGAAAATCTGTCGAAAGTCTTTTTTATCCCGGCTTTTCGTCAACCGCTTTGCACCGCAATGTCGTACAGGAATAACAATCGCAGATTCAGGTGCGCGCCCCCTAACAGTAGGCATAGCACAGTGCATAAACCTGAAAGCGATGAAACGTTTGTCTCCCACAATTATGTTTTTTTTTTTTAAGTTTTTAAACGAGTGTACCCGACCACTGGTCAAAATATTTACGGTTAATTTCAAACCCTCTTTATATGTACGTAAATTCGACTTCAATTCCACCAAATTAGTCGAAAATGATACTCAACATAAAACCACTAAGAAAAATTGCCATTTTCGTAGGTAAAGACGTAATAATTTTCGCCAGAGTTGAAATGGTGGGGGTGAGTTCGCGCATCGCTTTTTCCAGTTAAAAAGCTTGCCAAGTTCGATGCCGACAACTATATCTATTATTATTGTTTCCAGGCACGGCGGAGACCCTAACGGAAAGCAAGATCGCGTGCGCGTTCGAACATAAAGACGCTTACCTCTACTATATTCTACGGAACCATCCCGGACGGACCATCGTCTTCTGCAACGCTATTGGCTGCGTCAAGAGGTGAGCCAACACATCGATATCTATACTAATATTATAAAGCTGAAAAGATTGTTTGTTTAAACTCTGATCTCCACATTTTCCAATGTTTCTTCGCTCCTATTGGTCGCAGCGTGATGTTATATAGCCTAAAGCCTTCCTCGATTGTTGCCTTGTTCTATCCAACACAATTTTTTTTCAATTCGAACCAGTAGTTCCCAGTGCGTTCAACCAAACAAACAAACTCTTCAGCTTTATAATATTGGTACAGATTTTATGGACACCTTATTTTGGACGCCATTTTTTTTAACTACAGCAGCGACTTGTGGCAAGATAATTTTAAACAAAAAAAAACCGACTTCAAATTAGCAATATTTTGAAAAGATTCTGTTTACTGAATGTAAAATCTTGACTTCATCAACAAATTACCGAAAACGCCGTACATCTCCATATAAAATTTGAAGAGTTCCCTCGATTTCTCCAAGATTCCATCATCAGATCCTGGTGTCGTGCCAATGGGACCAATTTCGAGTTATACCCTATCGATTAAAAAAAAAATTTGAAAATCGGTCCACGGGTCTCCGAGCTATCGAGTAACATACACACAAAAAAAAAAAAAAAATTAAAAAAATTAGGTCGAATTGAGAACCTCCTCTTTTTGAAGTCGGTTAAAAATGGAACTCAATTCTTCAATTTGTTGTTGTTTTCCCAGGCTAGCCCAGTTGCTTGGGTTACTGCGTTGCAAGCCGCTGCCGCTTCACGCTGGTATGCCGCAGAGACAACGTCTGAAAAACCTCGAAAGGTACGTTTAACGACATCTAGTGGGAAGTAGTTGAACTTACAACAAAGCTAACAATTGTTTACCATTAGTCGATCCTTATGTGAACTACTTGTATTCGACATGAAAATCGATGTAAAGTATTTTTCATTTCAAAAGGAAATAAATTAATCTATGTAAAAGGCAAACCCAAAACTATGTTAGAAGTGGCTGCGAAGCGTGATATAGTCATAATCTCATAATCATGGTTTTGTCTATGTCACGTTTCGTGTGCGTTGCCTACTCCGTTTGGGAATACAGGCGTGATTGTATGTATGTATAAAAGGGGAGGCTATGTTCTGCAATGGACGTCTTATGGCTACAATGATGAATCTATCTATATGTCTTCATCAATTTGACGTATTTAGGAGCAGCGCTGACGACAAACTTTTTGTGCGATCGAGTCTGCGGCGCACAAAAAGTCTGCATGCATTGTGCGCCGGACTTTTTGCGCGTCGTGCATATAATTCCATAGGTAGTGTCCGACCGAAGGTACAATTCTGGCCGAAGCCGAAGCCGATTAATCGGCTTTCATCAAAACCTTCGGCCGAAGCCGAAGCCGAAGCCGAAGGTGTGTTGACCCCATGTTGACCCTAAGAAATACGAGAATTTGCTAATAGTAAAAAAATACGGCAGTAAATTATGCGCAGTTTTCGTTTCTAAATCAAGTGTGACTATGTTGTTATGTTATGTGTTGTCAGTAATTTATATAATTAACTGTAAGTAATGCGATCGGGCCGGCGAACTCGCTCTGGCATCGTTTGTTCAATTTCAAAACACGATTTGCAAACCTTCGGCTTCGGCCAAAGCTTCGGCCAAATTTTGGCCGAAGCCGAAGGTTTGGCTGAAGGTGGGTTTTTTTGGCCGAAGGTGGCCGAAGCCGAAGCCGAAGCCGAAGCTTCGGTCGGACACTATCCATAGGTTTTATTTTCACAGACTAAAAAGTCCGTCACGGGTAGTCTGTCGTCTGCGCAGGGCCTTAAGTGTATCTGTGTTGTCAGCTTCCGCGACGATCCTCGCGGAGTCCTGGTGGCAACGGACGTGGCAGCCCGCGGGCTGGACATTCCTCAAGTGGACCATGTGGTGCACTATCAGGTGCCGAGGACCGCTGAGGTGAGAAACAAGGGAAATGAAATAAATTGCTTTAGACATGATATTACATAGTGGTATTGAATATAGTTGGCATACAAATGTGTATTCCATTATTGTTGCTATTACTTATTTTTCCCGTGTGGTGTCGGGTTTACAATAACACCTCTCCATTTCTTCCGTGGATGTCGTTAGAGGCGACTAAGGACATAGGTTAAGGTATACTTTAGGCGACAGGCTATCAACCTGTCACTATTGTACCTGCCACCTCAAAATCTAAAAAAAAAAAACATGCTAAAAGTGCCTAAAGCGTAAAATAATCCTGGTTTTCTCTATGTAGCGTTTCGTGTGCTCTGTCTACCTTATTTGGGAACAGACGCAATGAATGATGCATGTTTAATTAACTCTGAGATCGTATACATCCTTAATTCTTCTCTACTTACGGCGTACTTGCTATTTTAGGGTTCCGTACCCAAAGGGTAAAAACGGGACCCTATTACTGAGACTTCGCTGTCTGTCTGTCCGTCTGTATCTCACGAACCGTGACAGCTAGAGAGTTGAAATTTTCACAGATGATGTATTTCTTTAGCCGCTATAACAACCAATACTAAAATCAAAATAATGATAATTATTAAGGGGGGCTCCCGTAGAAAAAACGTATTTTTTTTTGCTGTTTTTGGTACGGAACCCTTCGTGCGTGAGTCCGACTCGCACTTTGCCGGTTTTTATTGTTTATTTTGTAATGTCTACAGAGTTACGTCCACCGCAGCGGCCGCACGGCGCGCGCCAGCCGCGAGGGGCTCGCCATCCTGATGATGGAGCCGCAGGAAGCCTCGCGCTACGCAAGGCTCTGCCTCACGCTCAACAAGAGTTAGTATACTGATGCAGAACGAGATTTTAAAGTCCCTTGTCTCAATTATTAAATACAATTCTTTGCTAATGCAAACGAAATCATTATCGAATAATAACCGTTTTAATTACACTAACGTCACTAACCTCTTTGGTAGAAACTATCGATCGACATCGACTATTCCATTCTACCATCGATCGACGATCGATCGGTCTGGTAACGGCCGTATACATGACTTTGTCTATGTACTGTTATGTGTGCTCTCTTTCCCCCTGGAAAAACAGGCGTGATGTAGGTACTATTAAACCAACTGATTCCTGACCCACCGCAGAACGTTGTCACAATAAACGTCATAAACATTGCCTTTGTCAAGCAATGCAATGTCACTATGACGTTCACTGTGAATAGGTTCTATGGTAGGTCAGGAATCAATTGGTTCGATGGCACATGTCACCGGAACATAACAAGATTCGTAAGTGTATAAATTTCCTATTTTTAACCGACTTCAAAAAGGAGGAGGTTCTCAATTCGACCTAAATTTTTTTTATTTTTTTTTGTGTGTATGTTACTCGATATCTCGAAAACCCGTGGACCGATTTTCAAAATTTTTTTTTTTAATCGAAAGGGTATAACTCGAAATTGGTCCCATTGGCACGAAACCAGGATCTGATGATGGAATCTTAGAGAAATCGAGGGAACTCTTCAAATTTTATATGGAGATGTACGGCGTTTTCCGTAATTTGTTGATGAAGTCAAGATTTTACATTCATTAAACAGAATACTTTCAAAATATTGCTAATTTGAAGTCGGTTTTTTTTTTGTTTAAAATTATTTATAGAAAATTGTAAACTTCCGTAAGATTCTAAACGGGAGATAAATTGTATTATTTTGTACCCACATTTTCGTAAAATTTTCATATTAGGTCTGGATAGGTTAGGTCAGATTCGGTTTTTTATATTAGCTTAGGTTAGATTAGATTAGACTAAAATTTACGAAAATCTGGGCACAGAATATTTTTTTGTCTCTCGTTTAGAATCCTACGAAAGTTTATAAATTTCCTAGGAAAAATATAAACTTGCGGATATTGTTATTTTCCGTTGACATACGTAAAATACCCCTTCTCTCCCCTAGAATCCGAGCTGCCAACGTTCCCCGTGCCCCCGCTGGGCCTGGACTCCGTCAAGGCGGCCGTGGCGGCGGCGCGCGAACTAGACGCCGCGATGCTGCGCCGCCGGCGGGCCAGAAACGCGCAGGGCTGGCGGGAGAAGGCCGCGAGGGAGATGGATATGATTGTGGATGATGATGATGCGTGAGTATTATAGGGTTACATTTTTAGGGTTCCATACCCAAAGGGTAAAAACGGGACCCTATTACTGAGACTTCGCTGTCTGTCTGTCTGTCCGTCTGTCACCAGGCTGTATCTCATGAACCTTCACAGCTAGAAAGTTGAAATTTTTACAGATGATGTATTTCTGTTGCCGCTATAACTATAACAATAAATACTAAAAACAAAATAAAACATAAAAATAATGGGGGCTCCCATACAAAAATTATGTTTTTTTTGCTGTTTTTCGTACGGAACCCGTCGTGCGCGAGTCCGACTCGCACTTGGCCGGTTTTTTAGTTGCAGGATGCCTGGCCCTATTTCACCAAGTGGACAATTGTCAGCGATATGTGAGCTGACATTTCGACTTATGTCGCTGACAATTGTTAAGCGACAACTGACGATTTCGTTTTTTTTTTATCGAAATGCTTAAACATGACAAGCATTTTGTTACAATCCTCATTTTAATCAAATTACAAAAAATATGTAATGAAACAAGAATATTTTTAATAAATTTAAAATTGTTGAATTCAGTCATGAAAAGGTCTGATGTCATTAGTGGTCAACGCTCTTATTGTCTCGTCACTAAGGCCGTGAATACATACTTTTGACATTCCTAATGTATCACCATCTTTGGTCTACAAAGTCCTTATGTTCAATGATACAATTCCAGGCCAGCGGAAGCCCTAGACCCAGGCTTGGACCGGCTGGTGCAGATAAAGCAGAAGCAGCTGACAGCACTGTTAGCACGGCCTGTGTTGCCCAAAGGCTTCTCACCAAGGTTCCCTACTCTTCAACCCTTGGAGACCATAGGGGGACCGCAGGAGAACGCGCTACAGGTAAAGCTATTGCACGGATTAAATTTCGAAAAGAGAAATGCTTCCTTTTTACGGACAAGTTTTCCATAAACTCATAATATAAAATACATACGTGTATACATTACATAAATATCGACGTGACGTCATACTACCTGCAAAACTGCAGAATCGTGTGATCAATTCCTGAAGGCTAATCTGTTCAAACATAAAAATTGGGCTAGAAGTGACTGCGGAGCGTGAATGAATGTAGCAGTAATCATGGTTTTTGTCCAGGGCCGTTTTATCCATAAGGCAATGTAGGCTACTGCCTAGGGGCCCCGCCACGTTCAGGGGCCCTGTGCTACAGAGAAAAAAATTGACCATGTATCTTAAAACTTAAAAAATTTAAATTTAAATGACTGACTTATATTAGGAAGTTAGAAAGACGGTAGGGGGGCCCCGAGACGAGCATTGCCTAGGGGTCGCGACATGCATAAGACGGCCCTGTTTTTGTCTATGTCACGTTTCTACTGCTCTGCCTTACCTCGTTTGGGAACATAAGCGTGATTGTATGTATGTAATTGTATTTATGTATTTTTATATTTTTTCCCTGGTATATACCTAAACGTCATTAATTTGGTTATAGGTGATGAAGAAAGCCATCCAGTCCGGCGAACTGAAGCGAGAGAAGAGGAAAAGCAAAAACGCGTCTCTACTGAGGCTGCAGAAGACTTTGAATAGTAAATAAATTATGACACTTCACCTATGCCTTTTTATTTATTTACATTGCCTAAACAGCGCCAACATACATACATACATACAATCACGCCTGTATTCCCAAACGGGGTAGGCAGAGCACACAAAACGATGACCACTTCACGTTTTGTGGCCAACATGACACTATGAATTTGAATTTTTAGGGTTCCGTACCCAAAGGGCGAAGACGGGACCCTATTACTGATACTTCGCTGTTCGTCTGTCACCAGGCTGTATCTCAAGAACCGTAAGAGCTAAGCAATTGAAATTTTCAGAGATAAGTAATGTATTTCTGTTGCCGCTACAACAACAAATACTAAAATCAGAATAATAATTAAGGGGGCTGCCATAGAAAAAACGTGATATTTTGGTCACAAATACTAAAAAAACAAAATAATAGTAATAATAATTAAGAAGAGCTCCCATAGAAAAAAAATGTTTTTTTGCTGTTTTTAGTACGGAACCCTACATGCGCGAGTCCGACTCGCACTTGGCCGGTTTTTTATTTCTAATCATAATTTTAATACCATGACAGATGCCCCCCTCGGCTGCCCGTCCCTGCTACTACTACTGCTATCTACTGCTAGTGCTACTGCTATTTGCTACTACTCTCATTTTTACGGTGCACACTTTTGGAACCTCTGCCCTAACCGATATCGTGAGTCGCTTACGACATCCACGGAACAAACGGAGGGGTGTTCATTTCATAAGCTATTAATAAAACAACCAGCTCCTTAAAAACAAATATAATATATCCTACATCTACAATATCTTATTCCCTTGTACGTTGTTCCTGTTGTTCAGCATAATCTTCTCTTGTCGTTTCTTTTCTTCTTTGAACGCCTCTTTGTTAGCTTTCTTCTCCACTCTTCTCTCTTTCCTGTATTCTTTTAGGAGACGTTTGCGCTCTTTCTTCTCTTCAGGGGTTTCTTCTTTTGGCCTGGAAAAGTTACATTGTCAAATATTAGTAAATAACTAGCTTTTGCCTGTAACTCCGACTGCAGGAGACAAAAAGTATCTATGTTTTAATTCTGGATGTAAGCTTCCTGCGTACAGTCAGGGAATCTGAACGTTTAGCAGGTTGACCGCCTTCATAATTTGTTCGCATTATAGGACAAACTTCACCATGAAGTTCAATATTGAGTATTTATGTCTTGCAACTGGCTGGAAATAGTAATAAGACCAATTTTAGAAGTATCTCAACCTGCTAAAAATCCAATTTCCCTGACTACCAAGTTTCATCAAAGTTGGTCCCGCCGTTTGGGCGTAACAAACATACACACTAACAATCTAATTTAACTCCCTTAGCTCACATGGAATCAATGGGGACTTCTGACACTTTTTTCTTTATGGTAAAACTAAAATTTCTACGGAGATTTGGCTTTGTCGGAATTTTATTTATTTCAATTGTCTAAATTGGGTAAATTTACGATTTACTGAATATTCGATCAACTAAAAAAAATACGTGTCGCTGTCTTTGAACTGAAATTCGATTAAAAGTTTGTCACAGTTTCAATGGTAAACCCTTTCCAACGGTACCATCGCGAACAGGGATTGTTGAGGCACTTACCTATTTTTGTAACTTGGTCGTGTAATACTAATCCAATAGCTGACATTTAGTTTGTCACATCGGTGATTGATTACACGTCTAAATTGCGAACAGTGGCAAGTGGCTCAACAATCCCGATTCGTGATTATACCTTATCGACAGTACGCTAGCGTGGACAGCAGAGTTACCGCGTCGCTGGCCGCATCGTCGCCACTCGACTGTTGCGATAAAGTAATAATATTAGTATAGATGAATAACAGGTAAACCAGCTAAAGCTGACCTTATCGACAGTACGCTGAGGGTGGACAGCAGGGTTCCCGCGTCGCTGGCATTATCTTCGTCACTCCCCGACTGTTGCTGAGCGTTGAACTTGGCCAGGGACTTGGCTGTGAGTTTGTTCTCGCCGAACACATCGGGTATACCCGTTTTGGGGTTGACGCGGATTTTGTGCTTCTGAAATAAAGGACGTATAAACGTGAAGAACAAAATACTTTAACTATATTAAAAAAAGTCGGCACGGAGACCCCTTAATTAGTTATTTAATTTAGGGAACCTATACCGCACTATTTATTTTGCTGTAATTTTTTTTTATACACATCAGTGATACATGCACTTGAATATCTTGTCTCGACATTTTTTAGTCAAGGAAATTGATTACTGTGACACTTTGTACCTTTTCACAAGAAATGTCACTGTGACGTACCATACTTTCTACTAATTAAAGTAATATGAAAGTCACTAAGAAAAGGTTCAAAGCGGCACAGGTATCAATTTCCTTGACTGTACACTACAATTTTTATAGTAACAAACTCAAGTTGTTAAAAGACTTTTATTATAAAAAAAAAACTGCCAAATTTCCTGCGGCGCATTCTTCTTGGCAATGATGGTCTTTCCGAAGCGCTGGTAGACTCAAAAATGACGCGTAAAAGTGCTTTTAGGAGCCTATTTACATAAATAAAGTTTTGTATTTTTTTTAACATGAACTGGTTACCTTGGGCTCCTCAATCAGTTTGGGGTGGTTGTAGAGGTTAGAGTAGGTGGAGAGTATGGTCTCGCAGTCCCACTTCTCCTGCGGGGCCACTTCCACCGTCTCCAGCTCCTCTTCCGTCTCCTCGTCGATCTCCTGGAGGCGACGCATTCTGGAAACCAAGGAATGGTTGTCAACATGTAATGGTTGGTCACTAAAATCTACTGTTCACCCCATTAAGCCCACCTGTGACTACTAAAATCTACTGTTCACCCCACTAAACCCACCTGTGACTACTAA
>BHDV01065693.1:27458-42282 GCA_005406045.1 Adoxophyes honmai
CCTGTGTCTACTAAAATCTACTGTTCACCCCACTAAACCCACCTGTGACTACTAAAATCGACTGTTCACCCCACTAAACCCACCTGTGTCTACTAAAATCTTCTGTTCACCCCACTAAACACACCTGTGACTATTAAAATCTACTGTTCACCCCACTAAACCCACCTGTGACTACTAAAATCTACTGTTCACCCCACTAAACCCACCTGTGACTACTAAAATCTACTGTTCACCCCACTAAACCCACCTGTGATTACTAAAATCTATTGTTCACCCCACTAAACAGACCTGTAACCACTAAAACCTACTGTTTAACTCGTTAGTGACCCTAAACATTAAGGCGTCCCAAATACAACCAGCCTCTAAACCTAGTTCCCAACGTCGATGCGTTTCAACCCCGCCTCCGGCTCATCCTCACCTGGCGATCTCCCGCTCCTTGTCGAGCTGCCTCCGGCGCTGCGACTCCTCAAACTCCTCAGCCGCCTTCAGCAGCATGGCGTGGGACTCCGGCATGAAGCCTCCTATCTCCTCGCAGTCCAGCGCGCCTAGTTCTGTGTCGTCGTATTCCGCGAACATCTACAATTAAGTGATTCATACATACAATCACGCCTCACAGTGTTGCGGCTCCATAGTAGGTAGGGGACGAAATTATTTTTAAGGTTTATTGTTGACTAATTATCTTTACATGGTACAGAATGAAGGATTACACATAAAAAAACCGGCCAAGTGCGAGTCGGACAAAACAACATCAAAAAATCAGGTTTTTTTGTATGGGAACCCCCCTTAAATGCTAATTTTATTTTAACTTAATTAGTTTCTTTTAAAGTAAATATTTAATTAAATATTATGTGAGGATTTCAAGTATTTATCTGTTACAGTTATTTAAATAGACCCAAAACAGCAAAAAAAACACGTTTTTTTCTATGGGAGCCCCCCTTAATTATTATAATTATTTTCATTTTATTATTGGTTGTTATAGCGGCAACAAAAATACATCATCTGTGAAAATTTCAACCCTCTAGCTTTCACGGTTCGTGAAATACAAGCCTGGTGACAGACAGACAGACGGAAGTCGAAACCTTTTCTTTTACTTCATTTTGGTATTCTGGCGGGTAATTTAGCTTCTGTTTTACAAATTCTAATAAATTTGTGCATTTTCTGTCCAAAGTTTTCGATGGATCTCGAAATATAACCGCTACAAGCTCCTCACGGCTTACTTCAACAATATGCCCTGCGGTAAACAATTATTATTACAGTTAAAGTTCGCAAAAAGTCGCAACTTTGCGTTTTATATTCCAGTAATATAAGGTCAATACTTCACTGTCACTAACATTTTATGGCGGCACGAAGTGGAATATTATACTTAAAGGTCTATAGAAGAAAAATTTCCACCTGTATTTAAGCTGTGCATTTAAATATTC
Organism: Adoxophyes honmai; assembly: GCA_005406045.1. Lineage (NCBI taxonomy): Eukaryota > Metazoa > Arthropoda > Insecta > Lepidoptera > Tortricidae > Adoxophyes > Adoxophyes honmai. The sequence continues at coordinate 28,880 of BHDV01065693.1, forward strand.
CGTATTTTATAAAATGTTTGTAATATTTCAATTAGATAAAACGTTTTTACAAGACAATACCTTGGTCTACAGAATCCATGTTGCAATTTTAATAATAGTATAGTTTGTATCCGAAAATCGTAGTTTGAAACACCCAACTCGAAATCACTTAAACGTCTCAGAAATAAATTGTTAAACTTTGACAAGCGTTTTAGCAATGTTTCTGTGAGAAAGTACCCTCGTTTTTGGCATAATATGATACATTATTAACATAAGTTCAATAAATAATGTTTGTATTTGATCTACCTACATTTTTTTTTTTCGTTTTTTTCCTACCGCCGCAACACTGTGCGCCTATGTTCCCTAATGAGGTAGGCAGAGCACACGAAACGCTGCATAGACAAAACCATGACTATTTCACGTTTCGTGGCCACTTCTAGCATGTTTTTTTTAAGTTTCGAGTTGGCAGGTATAATAGTTACAGGTTGCTAGCCTGTCGCCTAAAGTATACCTTAACCTATATCCTAAGTCGCCTCTTATGACATCCACGGAAGTAATGGAGAGATGTTATTCTAAACCCGACACCACACGGAACTATACACATGAAATATCGACAAATAAATAGTCCAACTTGCACTATAAACCTCCAAATTCTCGTTCTATTAAAAAAAAAACTTGTATCTTACCTTTTCGAATCTGTCGTCGAGCAATGTCAGTCCCTGGTTGCGTCGCACGACACTGGACGACATGCTGTACTGGGAGAAGCGCGACTTCGTGTCGTCCTGCTCCCACGCGGCCATACGCCCGCCCTAAAGACATACATAAACACATACATAGAAAAAATGATCAATGGTTCGCGTTTTGCTACCTTTGGTATAGTGGGACCCGGATCGAATTCGCCTCATCGGCTCATTTCGTAAACCACACTCGTGCAACTGCTATACCTTATCGGTTTAGGTAGTTAAAACAATATAAAGAATCTTGACATGTCTTTTTTTTTAAATACACAGTCTAAAAATGAAACCGTGTTGTGTCGGGCCTAGAATAGCACCTCTCCATTTCTTCCGAGGATGTTGTAAGAAGCGACTAAGGAAATGGATTTAGGTATTCTTTAGGCGACAGGCTAGCAACCTGTCACTATTATATTACCTCTTACATCTGTTTTCAAAACCAAAATGATGCTAGAAGTGGCAGCGAAGCGTGAAATAGTCATAATCATGGTTATGTCTATTTCACGTTTCGTGTGCTCTGCCTACCCCATTTGGGATAATAAGCGTGATTGTATGTATGTATGTATGTATGTAAAAATGAAAATCGTTACACTATACAAGTCAATTATGAAAGTAAAATGATTTTTTCATACCTAAATTGTAAAATGTAAAGATTTCGATTTATAAAGTGTACGTTTAAATAAAAAGACACGTCAAGATTGTATACATTGTTTTAACTACCTAAACCGATGAGGTATACATGAAGAGGGTTCATAAATATGAGCTAAGTATGACTTCTGAGCTTAAGTGCTTCTGAGCTATAGCTATACATATGACCCCAGTCCCCTTTCAAAAAATATACAGAACTAAAATATAAAGAAACAACAAGTCCCCAGGTCACAATATAGGTCAGGGTATACAACGTGTTACAAAAAACCGGGTAGAAAATGTAAATTATTAAAGCGAAAAAAAAAATTGTGAATCTCAGTAAGCTATCACTTAAAAGATCTGAAGTTATCATCATAGATTATTCTAACAGAGTGTAGTGTTTGACGGATTTACAATTTTACATTCAGAAAGATTTACAAACTCAACAAGAGGAACTAATGGCTTTTTTTTTACTTCTTTATAATAGACCACATGTTTATTTATTTTTGTAACACATTGTATGTATTTCCTGAGCTAAAGCTAAAAGTGACTCCGTGACCTCTCCTTATGTATGTACAAGAAATTGGATTCTATGTGTAAAAGAATAGAACTGACCTTTGGCATGCTGTCGTCATCCGAGTCCAGGTCAGAAGCGAAGGCCTTATCGGAGTCATCATCCATGCTGTCGTCCTCGCCTCCTGATGGTGAATCTTCCACGTCAGACCCTGGGAATTAGCAGACGAAAACCACTGTCAAAAGCATTTAACATAAACATCATGTCTGTATTCCTGAAAGTGGTAGACAGGGTACAAGAAACTTTACATTAACAAACTCATGACTATTTCACGTTTCGCAGCCTGTGTAGTGTCGGGTAAGAATAAGACCGTTCCATCTTCCGTGGATGTCGTAAGTGGCGACTAAGGAAATAGGTAATAGGTGTGTTTTAGGCGACAGGCTAGCAAACTGTATTATACCTGCCAATTTACAACATAAAAAACATGCTAAACTTGGCAATGAAACGTGAAAGTCATGGTTTTGTCTATGTCGCGTTTCGTGTGCTCTGCCTACCCATTGTGGAAACAGGCGTGATGTACGTAGTTAAATAAAACGGATCTACTCACGTTTTTATATCGAGTTTAGCTCGACATGTTTTGGGCCAATTCGTAACCCATCATCTGTTACGCGCCGTGGCAGCGGACAGACGCGCACAGCTCCAGATTATGGGTCGCAAATTGGCCCGAAACATGTCAGGCTAATCTCAACATAAAAACGTGAGTAGTTTTATTTCACTATGAGTGAGTCTCATGGTAGTTTTATGTGTTGTATGTATGTAATTCTAAACTCTACACTATACTATCTTCAAACCATAGAGGATAGACCAACTAGAGAAACAATGATGGCCACCCAGTTCCGCAAACCGTTAGTTTAATACAACTTACAAACTGTCACAGAAACTGTAAAGAGCCAATAACTATAGAGCAAAAAGCCACAGCGTTACGCGCAATTTTGGGCCGGTCAATAAGGGCACAGCGAACGCCGCCATTTTTTAAACCATTTTCCCTTTTTTTATTTGGCGGAATCGTCTTCGAACAAATCCAATGACATTGAGTCTTTACAGGATCTGTCCTCTATGCTTCAAAAGTGCAACTGGCAATGTTAAACTCACCGTCACCGTCCCCCATGGCCAGCTCGATGAAGTTATCCTCCAGCTCATTCTCCGGGTCCTCGAAGTCGAAGTCCTCATCCAACGCAGCCACCACATCCGGATCCAGGTCGAGGCATAACCCTGAAAGAACGACAAATTACAACATTAGACACTAATGCTACGTTACTGAAAAAGGGATAATCAAAAGTGAAAATGAATACTCTTGTAGGAAACGGTATGGAACAACGGAGATGCAGTGTTGTCAGTGAAGTTATCAATGAGTATCTTCCACTAATCGCCCACAATGATTGTAACACCCTCTGTATCATCTCACCTAAGATCTATGGCGGCGTTTTTACATTACCGGAACGACAATTTCTGCGGTCGCAGTCGATGGTGTTGCGAGCGTTAAGTGGAACATACCCTAAATAACTCCAATTGGTTCAAGTATCTCGCATTGACGTCTTTAACTTGATGTAACTGTTTACCTTGTGACGCAGCCTTGTTAAGAAGTCCCACGTCTTCTTCAACTTCGGATGCAAACACCGAGCTCGGTAAAGTGAGTGTGTCCTTCACTACCACTTCTTTCAGTTGCTCTTCGCCTTCAGAAGGCTGTGCCTTGTCTTTCCTCTTGTGCTGAACTTTCTGTGAACAGAAAAGGGTTTAAATTAAGTTGTCACTTCATTCTAAATCTAAAGAAAACAACAGTTTCAGAATACACAAACTTAGTTCATTCATAGCATGTGATACACCATATGAGCTAGTAACTACATTTCGAATATTGAGGTACACTTTTTGTGTGTGTGATCCTCAGGACTACAACAAACAGTACCATTGAACCAATTGATTCCTGACCCACCATAGAACCTATTAACAGTGAACGTCATAGTGACATTGCATTGCCTGACAAAGGAAATGTTTATGACGTTTATTGTGACAACGTTCTGCGGTTGGTCAGGAATCAGTTGGTTTGATAGTACATAAAATTTATGTACTATCAAACCAAATTGCATTTATGTCATAAATGCAATTCCCTAACACACATCAAATTCAAAAATACGTTCTCGTGTAGTCATTGAAACAGAAAATGCCTCTGAATGGTTGTAGGAGTAAACTGCAAAGTAATTGAGAACTCACCGGCTGCAGAACAAGTGTGACTTCCTTAGTGTCCTTGAGATGCTGCAAGTAGTTGTAATCATCATCAAAGTACACTCCGTATTTGCGTTGCTCTTCTCTCCTCTGTTCGGGGGTGAGTTGCTGTAAAAAAAACTTTTTCCTACTTAATCTGTGTACGTTTCTCATATAGTTATTGTGCAGGAAACATTTACTTTTTTCAACACCAATTTTGTTGGAATTTATTCAGTGGCTGAAGCATGAAAAGACAATAGACAGACAGACAATATTTAATTTATAATAGAGGGATGTAGATGTGTATGATCTGAATTACGTAATTAAAACTTTTTAAGCAGAAGACAGTTAAATTTGGTGAACTAAATTGAAGTTTTAAGGATTAAAAAAAAGTTGGCTGCTATTCAGGTTATCTAAAAACATGAGAAAGGAGCCGTAAAACCTGATCACTTTCTTAGCCTAACCAATCAGAAATAGTATGTTGGTTACATCATAAAGGAATGACTTTGGAAAAAACGGAGAAGTTTGATTCGAAACTCTTCTACAATTGACAAAGACCATGACGAAGAACATAAACAGCATGGCTGTTGTCTTCTTTTGCATTTGTAGAGTTCATGATCATCATAGCAGCCTATAACTGGACCGTCCCCGGACATAAATAATAGGTTTTTTCATATTCCTCCACATCTGACGATTGACTTGAAAATCTTAAGTATTAAATCACTTGAGCTACAAATGTTAGAGACTTTAGTTTCATATTGTGAGCTTCAACTTTGTCGAAATTAATACTTAGTCGAAGAAATACGACACAGAAAAGTAATTCTATGTAACATTAAGGAGTACAATGTTTGCCACTCGACAACTACACAAAACATAAATTTATTTCCTGATTTGCACTGTAAATCTATTCTGAAATCACGATCTCCTATTATAACAAGTTTTGGAGGATCTCTGCAATTAAAATTAGACTGTAATCCAGTCCATTTGATTTCAGAATGCAGTAGTTTGAATCCAAACTAGGTTACCAAATAACTTACACTTTCTTCTTCTTTTTTCGGCGGTACGTTGGCATTGACCGGCACCAAAACTCGCTGAGGAGCACTCTCATCCGCTGCCAAGGGATCTCGCTGCGATCGGTGCACTAAATTGAAAGTTACAGCCTTCTTTCGGTCGATGAACTTCTTCTTCGTTTTAGGCTGCAAAGGTTATATTCGTAGGTTAGTTACGAAGTTTACGTGTCAATGTATTACCGCAACTTGAACGCTCAGACTCATACCATTTTGATGAAATGTATTCAACTGGAAAGCACGGAAACAATACAACTGCGAAATACACAAGAATACGCAAAACATGTGTTGTTTTGGCTAAAACGTCAATGACAAAAAGAACCCGTTCTGAAACCATTTCGTCCATTTCCAAACTCAAGCGTTTGTTCAGTAATTTAGTTATTAATTTCAAGTTCCTTAGTAATATTAACATTTAATTTTAAACTTAGTTTTTTGCAACATAATTACATTAATAAGATTATGAAAAAAAGTGTTGTGAGCAAATGAATAATCTGAAAACATGGCAATGAGGTTTCAGAACAACTCGCTAATAGTGATGTAACATGGATATTTTGCGTTTTCGGTTTTTGTCGGTGTACTGGGCACAATGTAGCCAACATATTAAACAAAAATTTAACTGTCAATGTCATCTAAAAGTTGCAAAACATAACCTACATTCAAAATGTTATGTTGTAGAAAATATAAAAATTTTCACTCAAACTATAAGGAAATCTTATCAAAATGGGCTCCGATGGGGTACATACGAATGAAAAGCACAGCTACACCGAAAACTAAAACATATTCTCATACAATTCTCTTCCCGAAAACAAAATTTCCTGCTCGTTCTAACAGCGCCAAAAAAGATGAAATTCAAAAGGTAAATTTATGAACAGAGTAACAAGTTTCTTCGAAAATTCTTTCTACAGTTCCTTGTGAATAAGTTCTGTTATCTGTTGTTGTTATTTGATGGCAATTTAAAGCGTAAATTGTAACTTAAAATATTGTCTGTAATTTAGACCGCAAAATTTGCTGAGCTGTATAACTGGCAGAGGGAACACCTGAAAGGGCCTGAGTTTGTCCTGCACGATGGCCCGCCGTATGCTAACGGAGACTTACATATGGGACATGCTGTAAATAAGGTATTTATCTTACAAACTCAATAAAAAAAAACAATATATTTGATTTTTGACTCTAAATAGTAAACAAAAAAATCATGTAGTTGAGAACCATATTAAATGAAATGATATTATTATTACTGATATAAGTTTATTTCCAGATTTACTTGAGTAATGAAAAATATGAAACACTTGTAAATTAGTAAATCTATTGAAAATATGAACAGGGACTACAAAAACAAAAAAGTAACTTAATTTTAAAAGGTTGACAAAAATTTACTGTTCTTTCCTGCCACTCACAACTAAAACATCTCAAACTACTCACAGATAATAAAAGACATAAACAACCGCAACCAAATCCTGCATGGAAACAAGGTCCACTACGTACCAGGGTGGGACTGCCACGGGCTCCCGATCGAGCTCAAAGCCCTCCAACAAACCAAGAAAGCCAAGAAGAATGCACCATCAGATCCTGTAGAGATTCGTGAGATGGCACGAGCCTTTGCCCTTGAGACTATTGAGCGGCAGAAGGAGCAGTTCGTAAGCTGGGGAGTCGTTGCCGACTGGGAGAAACAATGCTACCGGACTTTGGATAATAGTTATATTAAAACACAGCTTGAGTTGTTCTATGAGATGTATGAGGCGGGCCTGATTTTTAGAGCCTTGAAGCCCGTTTATTGGTCACCGTCTTCAAGGTAAGTTATAAAATGAAGTAATAAATTCAGTCATGAGTATTAAATTCATCCTTTGTATTCTAAGATCCGAATTTGTGCTCGATTTATGAATGTCTTTGGTATTTTTGTTTTAAAGAGCAATATTATGATAAATATCATTGAAACAAAAAGGGGAATGAGGGGTAATTTTTACACCATTTGCTATTATTTCTTTGGGTGCCAGAATAAAAAAAAATACTACTTTTGGACATGCTGCCTCTTTCATTCAATCTTAAGTTATGCTTAAAGTGGGTATAAATCATGAGAAAGTCTAATATCTTCTTTGTTTTTCAGGACTGCATTAGCCGAAGCAGAGTTGGAGTATGATCCTCAGTTCAAGAGTACGGAAGCATACGTCGCCTTCCCGCTGGAAGACATGCCTCCAGCCCTGAGGGAAGCTGCCAAGGGGTAAATATTTAAAACTAGCTTTACACGCGATTACGTCTACAAAACAAATTGTGTAGCTCATAACTAAACCGCTTACCTATATCCCGCGGGAATCATGCTTTGCTTGGAATGTGGCTTTTTCCCCTCTGTAGTTTTTTGCTGCATCAAAATAAAAAAATATCTTTATTAAAAAACGACACTGGGAAAAAGCCATTAGGAGAAAAATCCGAATAGAATTATTAGGGAAATAATAATTTTGGGAAAATAATCTAACCAGTCCACCAAAGAAACAGAAGGTCCACTCCCAAACAAAAGTCGTGCTTGGGCGTAAAAAATAGCTGACTCTTTCTACCATTATCTGCTTGCACGCGAAATTTAAACTTATTGCGTGACCGCGTTCATATTCCGCTGGATGCCGCTAACTCAAAACCGGTTTTGTGACGTAGGGTTAGAGGACATGAAAGTAAAATAAAAGAATCGCAATAACAATACCATTACCACTGCCCATGTTTTAAAATCACAAAAAATTACGCGGTTCCTTGATTTTGTGTAGTTTCAGTGGGTATGCCCACATGCGGGCGATCCCTACCTACCCTCACGCTGCATCGAATAATGTATATTAAGGCGGATTTTCCACACTTGAAAAAAATCCCAGCCATGACATGTATAGGTATCTTTTCATCCCCTAATATTCCTTTTTGCCTTGAAACTCTCAAGCAAGTTGCCAATCCAAGCTCTTGATTCCAGAGAATCCCTCTCAGCTATAATCTGGACAACTACTCCCTGGACGCTTGTGGCCAACCGCGCCATATGCTTCCACCCTCGGCTGCGCTACTCCGTAGCGTCGCTGGACGGTCTGCCCGGCCGCTACCTGCTGGCCAGCGACCTGGTGGGGGAACTGCAGAAGACCCTGGGCCGGGGGGTGGAGAAGGTTGCTGAGGTTGAAGGTAGGAGGAGAAATCTCCAGCAAAGCTTGTTCCAGAGAGTGCTCTGCTATAATCTGGACAATTACACCCTAGACCCTCCTGACTAGCGACCTGGTGTTGGAACTGCAGGGGACCCTGGACCGTGGGGTGAAGAAGATTGCTGAGGTTGAAGGTAGGTTGTCAGCGTCAGACGAGCTGAAGAGCGTCACTGTAAGGCTCAGTCCACTGGAGCGGAGCGAGGCAGCGGAGCGGTGAGCGAGATAAAAATCCACCAATAGAATCGCACCAATTGCGAGCGGAGATTTTATGCGATTCTGTTGGTGGATTTTACCTTAAACAGGCTCTTATGTAAATATTGGTTTCGCAAGCGAATTCTTCTTGGCTATGATGATCCCATTTCTTCGCAGCTGGCAGACTAGAAATAAAACTTATTGGGAATCAAGGAATAATGGAAGGAGGGAGGTAGCGTATGTTATGAAAGATTACTTAAAGTAATCTAAAAAGTTATTATTTTTTATATGGACCCCTAGTTTTATGTTATTATTAAGTATTTACATTTTGACGATCCTTTTGTGAATTGATTTTGTATGACATAATTTTAGTACCTTTCTTTTTGTTTTGATTATTATTTTATTTTGTTTGATTATTATTTTATTATTTATTATCATTGCTTTTTCATACCTTTTTATGACTTTAAGTGGACATACTTTCACATTATGTGATATGATTTTATTTTGACATAGATATTTTTGTATTTTAAACATTTTATTTTTAATTGTATTGATATCAGACATTTCTATTTATTACTACTATTATGTGCTTATTTTTTTATTTTTTATTTTATTATTGTTTAAATTTTGACGATCCTTTTGTGAATTACTTGTATCTGACATAAAAATTAGATGCTATGTATTTTTCAAAATGAAATAAATGAATCTAATCTAATATTTATATGTATGAACGCGGGACTTAATCGCGAATTTTATTTACCTTCTCGACGTTTCGGCCGCGTTACAGCGACCGTGGTCACGAGTTGACTGAAGCAGAGCGCGACGTTTGTTTCGCAGCCCGGGTCCTTCGAACTACCCGCACTTGATTTTCATCAGTAACGGATCCTCGAACTACCCGCGTTTCATCAATATTGTCCACCGTTCCGCTATTACACCGACACACAACACTAACAATGTCAGACGCTCGCATCGAATGTTCGTCTCTAGGCTGACACTTATTAATAACCGGATTCCATGAAAACGAAAGCTTAAAACCATCCCCTCGGTTAAATACACTAGCTTTCCTTGATGTTAAGATAATGGCGAGAGCGGATGGTTCCTTGACGCACACTGTGTACAGGAAGCCGACACACACAGACAGATATCTGAATGCGATGTCTCATCACCATCCCAGGCATCTTCAATCCGTTGTAACATCATTGCAGAACAGAGCGTATCACCTCTGTGACCCTGAATTTTTGAAAGATGAGTTGGAGCATGTTCAGGAGGTTCTGAAACGCAACGGATATATGGTGAACAAATGGCAGCCAAGAAGAAAGAGTGGAGAGAAACGTCCTGATGTAGCTAGACAGCCTGCGTATATGCCTTATGTGAAAGGAGTGACGGACAAAATTGGCGACCTTTTACGGAAATTTTCCATTAAGGTAGTGTACACGCCTTTGTCTAAAGTCGCGAGGTATATGCGTACGGCGAAGGATGTTGTTCCCTACCAAACACCGGGTGTTTATAAGGTTGATTGCAGTTGTGGTAGTTCCTATATTGGACAGACGAAGCGGACTATAGCTGAAAGAGTCAAGGAACATATTACTGCTGTTAAAAATCGCCAAATTCACAAATCTGCCATAGCTGAACATTTGTTGGAGTCAGGACCAAACCATTGGATCGAGCTTCATAATCCCAGAATCCTCTCTACAGAACGACATTATTACTCGCGAATAGTGCGTGAAGCGGTTGAAATTAAAAAGCATAAAAATTTTAACCGAGGGGATGGTTTTAAGCTTTCGTCTTCATGGAATCCGGTTATTAATAAGTGTCAGCCTAGAGACGAACATTCGATGCGAGCGTCTGACATTGTTAGTGTTGTGTGTCGGTGTAATAGCGGAACGGTGGACAATATTGATGAAACGCGGGTAGTTCGAGGATCCGTTACTGATGAAAATCAAGTGCGGGTAGTTCGAAGGACCCGGGCTGCGAAACAAACGTCGCGCTCTGCTTCAGTCAACTCGTGACCACGGTCGCTGTAACGCGGCCGAAACGTCGAGAAGGTAAATAAAATTCGCGATTAAGTCCCGCGTTCATACATATAAATATGAGTGAGAATCGCGAAAGTTTAAAATAGAATCTAATCTAATCTAATCTAATCTATGTCACGTTTAACCATCTGGTTATCCTGAAATTGCTAAACGTGGCACTGGATTTTTGAATTCACGTGCTCTGCCTACCCCTCTTGGGAATACAGGCGTGAGAATATGTATGTATGTATGTATGTCGTCCGGGGGAAGTGGGAACATGACTCCCTCCCCCCTGGATCTGCCCTAATCTGGGAACTAATGGCTTCTAGCCTCAGAATCACCCTTATTGGTGATCAAAGGATTCGAAAGTGGCTATGTTCGAGATGTTCATTCGGAACCAATGCCCTTGTGGTGCCGGGTTAGAATAGCAACTCCGCCTTTCTTTCCGTGGGTGTCGTAAAAGGTCGACTCTGGGAAGGGGTTAGTATTGCGGGCGATGGGCTAGCAACCTGTCACTGCAATATTACGTTGAACCATCTGGTTACCTTGAAATTGCTAAACGTGGCACTGGATGTTTGAATTCACGTGCTCTGCCTCTTGGGAATACAGGCGTGAGAATATGTATGGCCACTAGCGCCAGAATCACCCCTATTGGTGATCAAATGACCTTCAAGATGATGATTTGGAATCATCATCACCCAGGACATCAGTTGGCGGGTGCGAGCTACCGCCACGAGCTGCTGGGCCGCGTGTTCCCACTGCTGGGCGCGGACCACGTCACGGCTACCAAGGGTACGGGATTGGTTCATACGGCGCCCGCACACGGGCCTGATGACTTCCTTGTGGGACTCGCCCATGGGATACCTGTGGTGAGTTGCATTCTATTCTATATTATAGTTTCAGTAGTGACAGATCAAGCTTGCATATTGAAGGGGTGGGGGAGGGGGGCATATAGCTTAGGGGGGGGGGTTGCATGGTCTTTTCTAGTTATGACGAGCTACAATCCCATTTTTGGTTGATATAGACCCAGCTCAGAGATGGCGAACCCCTTAGCCCCCCATCTCTCGTAGATCCGCTCTTGTGTTTAATTTCTTAAAGGAATGATCATTTATGAACTTTTTTAATTTAGCTTCATGTTTGAAAAGCCATATAGGTAACGACTGATTGCATATCTTAAAACAATGACAATAGATTTGAAGAAAATTTGGTTTTAACATCATTTTCGATTGATAGGAACTTACTTAAGAGTCGTTGGACGACTTGTTAACATACAAGCTTTTTGTGTGAAATTAAATCTAGCAAGTTAAATTTAATCCACTTCCCACTTAACGATTGAGCTGCGATTGTGTACTCGTGTTAGTCGGATGACAGCACATTAATTTGGTAGTAAAAATAACAATACGTTCAATGTAATGATGTGGTGTGTGTATGCATTTTACTGTGGGCTATTGCCCATTCCACGTTAATCCACTTCCCACTTAACGATTGAGCTGCGATTGTGTACTCGTGTTAGTCGGATGACAGCACATTAATTTGGTAGTAAAAATAACAATACGTTCAATGTAATGATGTGGTGTGTGTATGCATTTTACTGTGGGCTATTGCCCATTCCACGTTCATAGCGGAGAGTGCCTTATATCCTAGGAATGCAACGTGGACGAGTCAGGCCTCTACACAGGCCTAGACCCCGGGCTGGACGGGCTGGCCGCGCTGGACGCGGGGCAGGAGGCCGTGCTGGCCCGGCTGGGCGCGCGCCTGCTCCGGCGCGGGACACTCTCGCACTCGTACCCGCTGGACTGGAGGACGCGCCGGCCGGTTATACTAAGGGCTAGTGACCAGTGGTTCGTGGCTACGGATAAACTGAAGACGAGGGCGCTGGTTAGTATCTGATATTATACAGGTTTACTGGTAACTCGACGTATTCTTGGTAGGACTTGATAGAGGAGCTAAAATGCAATATTTTTAAGCCATCATATGTATGGCCGAAAATTAACGGTTCTTGAGTTGTTGATTTTTTAAGATTTTTTTTGAATTTCCCAAAATTTTACATTAAAACTTTTTTTTTTTTAAATTTGGCCGTCTGTTACGGTATTTATTTATTTATTTTTGAATTATTAAACTATTTTCAAATTAAAACAAGTACAAAAACCCTAACAAAACAAATAAAAGTCTTCGAAATCAGCGAAAACATATTTTATGTTTTATTAAATCTGTGGTTGTTATTGTTACTAAACTATTGCTCTAGTCGAAAAAAATAATATGACATCAAGTGTACAAATTGTTAGAAAAACATCTACGTTTCATCAGCTTTCTGAAAAGGTATCATAGTCCATAATAAGCTTTAAGAACTTTTCACAAAACTGCCTTAAATGAACGATTTCGTTTGCGAGTCATCGCGGAATTGTATAGCCCGCTCTACACTCGCGGCGCGAAGTCGCGCCGTGAATTCACGGCGTGAATTTACGCAGCGGCTCACGCATAATAACTAAGCGCGAACGCAAGGCGTGAACAACATCTACACTCGCGATTCGCGGTTTTCGCGGGCGTTCGCGGGTGTTCGCGTCGCGAGTGTAGAGCGCGCATGAGGAGATGTGTTGACCGCGGCAGTTGTGCAAACGTTCCGCTGGCTGCGCTGTCTCAGTTTCCATACTATTTTGTGATGACTTGCAAACGAAATCGTTCATTTAAGGCAGTTTTGTGAAAAGTTCTTAAAGATTATTATGGACTATGATACCTTTTCAGGGCTCAGGATGACTTCGGCCACAGTTCCATTTCGTCGCCTTCTTAAGTCGTTCTCATTCGCATATGGTCTACTGTTCCGATTCGCCAGCATTCCTATATCGTCACTTCCCTATCTCGTTCGC